>WBMZ01003467.1:0-251819 GCA_013400975.1 Atrichornis clamosus | reverse complement strand
GGTCCGTCCCACGCGGAGCCGCGTGGCGGGCTCGGCTCCCCGCGCCTCAGCCGCTGCCCGGACGGGGAGCCCCGCCGGACGCGAGGGCTCAGCTCCCGGCGTAGCGCGGCGGGAGCGGCGCCCCCTGCCCGGGAGGGCAGCGAGCTCCCAGCGCTGCCGGTGACTACAGCTCCTCGACGCTTGCCTTTCTTTTTCTCTTTTCTTTTCTTTTCTTTTCTTTTCTTTTCTTTTCTTTTCTTTTCTTTTCTTTTCTTTTCTTTTCTTTTCTTTTCTGACACCCTTCGCACTTGCTGGTAACTTCTGCCAAGCTTTTACCACGCAAGCTGAAATTTTCCATGCCAGGTGTCTGCCTCAGGCTGATTTTTTTTTTTTTCTTTTGGAAAAAAGTAAAAAAACTAATTCGGTCATTTCCAAAAATAATGTTATTTGCCCTTGCATAAATTGTCCAACAATCTTTTATTCAAAAGTCCGGGGGGTTGGGAGGGAGTAGTGTCAGGGTTGCACTTTTGGCTGCCCCTAAAAAAGCTTTGCTTCAGTGAAAGTTTTTAGAAAGAAACAGCTGTTTACACTTATCTAGAAGAGATAACTTTGCCTTGTCTGCCTCTGTAAAAATTACACCCTCCTTGGGCTCATTCGATTGTGAAACACCTTGTGCTGATGGGCATCCACATACAATGTGAAAATCCACATACAGCAGGTGAACCATCTCTTCATGCTTCCTGTTCTTGACTACATGCTCATGTCGCTCTGGGACTTCTCCTTCCAACTACTCCCACTAGTCTTTAGGGAGGAATTGCATACTGGGGTCCCTTTTTCCACCCTGACACTCCACCTGGCCTTTATTTTCCCAGGGCTTCTGGGCTGAGCTGTCACTGAAGCTCTAACACTATAAACACAAGCAGTTGATGGGCACCGGTGGGGCAGAGAGGCAGCACAGCTCCACACCTTGTGCAATACAGCCAATTCCCTGGATCACTTTAGGGATGTTTTGGGGTTAGCGTTTATTTGTTACGGTGTCTGAACGCTGAATGGCTGGGAAGTGTCAGGAAGAAAATAGGAGTGATTTCATTGCAGGGCCAGTCCGAGCTTGACTTCAGAAAGCAGCAAAAAGTCTAGAGTCACTTGATGAGATGCACAGAGGTGTCATGATCAAACCAGGATCACAGGAGATGCAGTGTAAAAGAGAAGTCAGGCTGACAGACGCAGATACAGCACAGTCAAGACAGATCAAGGCAAGGGGATCAGAATCAGACTGGGTCTCAAACAAGCCCTCTCAAATGGAGACAGGAGAGCTTCTGGTCTTATCAGCAGCTTTGGAAGCAGCAAATGAAAGGAATGTGTGCATCAACAAATACTGTGCTGGACTAAGAACACTATAAAAGGAGGCTCTGAGAGCCCGCAGACAAAAATATAAACCTGCCTGTGGAGGCAAAGCAGGCCTCTGGCACTGCCTACCAGCAGGAGGCTTAGCACAGGCTCAGAGACCCGCTTGCTTTGGAGGCTGGCCACAGGAGAGCAAAAGGCTCTGGACCTTTGCCTGAGCCATAGCAGGAAGAGCTGCTTAGTTACCAGTAACTAATGGTAACTAACTCTCTATGCTTTTCAGGTAAGGTGCTGGCAAAGCCAGATCAGTCTGCAAACAAAATTAGCTCACCATTTCTCTGAACAGAAGCAAATGTCCTGGAGTGACTACCAGGAGCACACTGTTGGATGGCACTGAGCACAGATGCTATCCTGGCCCTAAGGCCAGAGCTCCTGACCCGTACAACTAGGAGAAAGTTTCAAATTAAAGACTTGGCATGGGCTTACACCAGGTCACTAAAAACTGTGCTTTGAGGAACACATCATTAATGTAAGCTACACCTGCCTAGTTGTACTGAGGAGATGAAGTAAGGCAGCCTGTGGGGAACTGATTGAACAGGGAGCACTCTTAACACATTCTTCAATAAAAGACCTTGACCCGGTCAGGTCTCAGATGAGTTTGAATGGATAATAGACAGAAATAAAGCACTGCGCACAACCACTGCAAAAATAATAACCTTTATACAAAGGGTCTTGATACACCTGCAGTATAACTGTGATCTATTCTGTCTTTTCCTCTTCCAGGAGCAGTACTGACATAGTTTCAACCCACATAAATCTTTGAAAATGGTCTTGACAGCACAGGTATAATAGAGATACATTGTGTCTTCAGGTCCCACATAATTGGTGCTAAACAGCGTCTTGGGAGGCAGATTGCAGAGGTCCTCAGTTGATACTGGGAGGAACACAACTCAGCTTCACAAGCACATAACTTCATTCTCTGGGGACTCAGCTCAGAGTACAGTAATATCTAAAGCAGGACTTCCCGTAATGTGCAGTGAACTACAGTATTTAATGAAGTTTCTCAGGGGACAGCAGATGAAGAGTTTCTAAAAACTCAGTGAGAAGAATGTTTAGTTCATCAAAAAGGAACCTACCGACATGAATGCCAGTTAGGTTTTGGCACAAAAGGATGTTCCTTTCCCCTTGACCTCTGAAGAGGGATCTCTGTTGAGATTCTCCTACCCCTTTTTTCCCTGGCATCAGAGCATACCCAATGGACAAATCAAGGTTCAGTAGGGCAGTAGGGCCCAGCATTGATTCATCTTACTTCCTTTGGCACACTGTACTGAGAACAACATCTACAGGTGAACACACAGTCATTTGCTGAGCTGAAAAACTTGTTTGCTCACTGCATTCCATCTGGTCACCATACGTATAACTATAGCAGAAAAGGCCAACCTAGCTTCCCCATGCTGTGCTGCCTGAGTACAAAGAAAGTGATGCTGCTGTTCACAACAAGTTGATCAGAACTTCGAAACATTCAAAATCTACCAAAGCATCTAGAAGTCATTATTGAGAAGAGGCAGGCTGTCTTAGTTTGGAAGACAGATAACCACCAAGGAAGGCAGGAACGCTCCTGGAATGGAAGAAAGTACTCCCCTCCCCCCCACCAAATTATTGTAACTTTGGAAAAAAGGCACAGGGCTTATGAGCACAAATGTGGGAAAAGGACTAACAGTTCTTTACTAGGATGTATATAAGCAACACAACAGAACCAACAACAATAACAGAAAAAAAAAAAAAACCAACCCAAAAAACCAACCAAAAATACCCCAACCTTATATCAGACCTTTCCCACTGGTCACCGGGTTTCCCCTGTGGTGTAGTTAAGGCCACACTCAGGTAGGGGCACTGGTGAGGCAGAGGAGGCAAGGAGGCTGCAGTCTAATTAGGTGGTGGTTGCAGTCCAGTGGGAGTGGTGGTTGTAGTCCAGGCTGAGTGCGGTGGTCCTTTGGAGGTTCTACAGCTCCCTCGGATCTGCCAAGACGATGCTGGAGAGAGCCAAACCCAGGGTCCAGATGTCCAGATTATACTCTGGCAGGAATGTCCAATACCTCCCCCGGGGCGGAGCATTTCACAATGGAATGATGAGTCACAAAATAATTTGGGAGGTTCTGGGCAGTTGGGTCGTTCCAGCTGCCCGTTGTCCATGATGGCCCATTAACAGGGATGGCCCCCTCAGGATGGGTGTGATTATTGTTGGTGCTTTCAGGGGAAGCTCTCCCAGCTGTGCCTTTTGTGAAGCCAAAAGGGACCCTATGCCACCACAGGATTCCCTTATCTTATCTAGCACCCAGCTTGCAGTCCGAGGAGCCGAACATGCACCAGACAGTTGTTGCAAACGACCTGTCATTAACAGCTCATCAGGGCTGATGCAGGTGGGGTAGAACACCCTACATCCCCATACTGAACCCAGGACACAGGCCAGCTTTGTGCATATGAATGTAAGTGCAACTGCCACTGCCACACCAGGTGACCTACGAAAGGAGATGGATAGGACCTGTGTGGCACTGAAGAAGTGGATCATCAGTATCTTTAATAAGATAATGTACCTGGTCCACTAAGAGTGGCATGATGGTGCTTTTCCTCCACACCTCTTCCTCCCTTTCATAGCCCCAACCCCTCCCCAAGCACATTCTTGGACATGGATGGAAGAGGCAGAAATTGTTGGATAAGCTAGGTCTTCGATTAGGAAATTGCCCATCTACTGTCTCCTTAGGGCAGCGGCATAAGGGTCAGCTTTACACTTCATTGTCCTGCTGTTTCATTTCTTGCCAACTATCAAGCTCTTAGAGGGTTCAAAGAAAGGAAGTTAGAGGCTGATAAAAGCACCTTACATCCAGCCTGACACCAGTATCACATCCATTCCAGGCATCGGCTGCTCTGGCAAGTGGAATGTCTGACAGGAAGTTACCACAGACCTCAAAAACAGGATGAAAAGATGACATTTGATGGGATAACTGCAACAGCCATTAGCTCTACTAAAGAAGATTATTTCTTGAGGCTTTTATCTATTAATACTGGCTGTTCTTACAGTCTGACACAATATTACTAATTAAAACATTGGCAACTTTAATGATGCAGAGTACTTGGTGCAGGTAATCACAAGAGAAGATTATTTTATCAGTAGTAGAGCTCCTAAGAACGGTAAAGGAGGAAAATGCTAGGACCTTGTTAGAAAATGCATAGTCCTTGTTACCTTTTCTTCCCAGTTAAAGCAGAAATTATTTTCATGGCTAGGACAGAGGCTCAGACCGAGGAGCCACCAATGCGAAAAGAAAAGGAAGAGCTGAGGGGAGAAGATTAAGGGCCTGGCCCTTTTTTCTAATTAGATCTCATCAGATGCTGGCAGAAACAAAACAGAAATTCAAGGAATTGTGTGAGGAGGAGAGGAAAGCAGTATGCAAACCAGTTCCTATAGCTACACCAAGACAAAGAACATTTAAATAGGAGGAACAAAAGTCAAACAAAAGGAATAAGAGCAAAAAGACACAAATACCAGTGTAAATAATCACAGGTACAGCAGGAGACAGACAAGAGAAACACCTGTGTAGGTTAAGAAAACTGGCTCCAAGCAAAGAAATGGAGTAATCTTGAGGAGAAAAATGTTGATTTCTTGGGAATCAGGAAGATAAATATCAGATATTAAAAGGGGGGGTGAGGAAAGAAACACACAAGAGCTGCAAAAGGAGAAAGGGACATTCTGACCTAATGCTGTTAAAGACAAGAGTCTAGGGAAGGAAGACTTCTCTGCGAGGAGTGGTATAGCAGAAAACTGAAGAGTCTCAGGACCCCTGACAAAGTACTTTCTATATCACAATTCTAAAAATGAAACCTTCTCCGATGTGGTCAACTAAATGGTGCATTCTCTACCTTCTGAGTACCTGTTTGCCAGGTTCAGACTGAAAAAAAAGCCAAAGACATTTGCAAATAAATCCAGATGATGTTGCATTTTGAGGATGAGTGTCATACAATATTTAACACATAAAAAAATTACCAGTTGAGATGTCTAAAATTGAATACTGAAGATCAGTTGAAACTTGGCATTGTTTGGCTAGCTATCTACAAGAGGATAAATCCCCCTTCCCACACTTGTGAAAGCTGTCACGAAAGTCAGTGCTTGTAAAAGAAACAGTTATATAAAGCTGAATACTAGTAAAAAGCAGAAAACAAAAACAGTAATATCATTCCAGAGCAGCAAATAACAAATAAATACATCCTAAGTCTGCACAATTAAAACACCTAGAAGTTGTTCATTAAGTAAATGCTGTCATATTTTCTGTGATGAATGCAGTATGAATGATCTTGCCAAAACTGAAGCAAGTGTGTAAATGAAGCCCATGTCATAAGGCACCTGAACAACAGGATCAAATCAAAACTAAGAGCAACCTGCACATTCTGGCAGATTCTTAACTAAGATTTACAAATATTGAGTGCTCATCTCTGCACAGTTTGTGGGTATAATATTAAATGCAAAATTGTGACTAAATGTTTATTGTAAATTCATATGGTCAAGGATCAAAGTTATTCTTGTTTCTTTCCAGGAGGTTTAGTGTACTATATGGTTTTTAAATGCTTATGAAGAAATAATCACAGGCCTGATGAGTTCATAATCTGAAGTTAAGAAAAAAGCAGACTAGAGGACAAGTACATCATGTTTGAGGTATACCAAAATTACCAAATTCCAAAGTTGAGGAGTAATCAATCTCCTAAAACTATCTCTTTTGTGATTGCGCTCAAAAGAGATTTCAGTATAAACAAAAGGATGATGTCACCATCATTACCATCACTAGCTTAAACGAGTACAGGTTCAGATGAGTAAAGTAGATTTGAAACGTATATAGCAAGCCAAGACAGGCTACTTAATGAATAAAATCACTTCCACTTCATTTTCTCACCTCAATTCTCCTTCTTTTAAAAGATCAATTGTCTTATTATTTCTTTTTTTCTTCCACACAGAGAGAAAGAATACACATTTTAAATCAGATGTGTGTTTGAGCTGTTAAATAGTTCAAAAACAAGTTTTAGTCTAGGGAAGTTTGTTTCACGTTGTCTTTTAAAAAGAAGAAAAGAAAAATCTGCTGCTTAATAATTTTCTGGTACAGACCTTTGATAGAAGGAAAATGTTTACTAACTTCAGTGTACAGAACCCAGTCATTTTACAAGTCATGGTCAGATAGTATGAAAGGTCTCTAACAAACTACCAAACGTCTTGAATGTGTGTCCATCTATTGCTATTTATCCCTCCTTAATACCACCTTTAAAAATACGTACCTTGTCCTACTACAGTAACACAAATAATGAACTTGACCATCAACAGTAGCAGTAGCAGACTTCAAAGAAATTTTCAGTTATATTTCTGTAAATGTCACAATATATGCAGCTGATTTTTAACACCAAATTGTATTTCTTACCCCATCCAGGTCGTGTGCAATATCTGAAATGTACCCCTTGTATAGAAAAGCAGTGAAATCCATCCTCAAACTTGACCATATGTTTAACGCTCACTGGATCACAGTGCCAATTTAGCATCACCATAGCCAGCTTACTGGAAGAGGCCTTCCTGACATTCCACTTTCACATGGTTTAGCTCTGTGGTAGCCAAGATATTTACCTTTTCCCCAGGAAAAAGAAAGAAACAGTTGTTTAACATAAAAGACAATATTGGCACAATTTAGGCTGGAAAAAGATTCTAGACATCAGAAGAATGAAATCTAGAGAACCCTTTTAGAACAGGTCTAGGGCAACCTTGAGAAAGCCAGAAACTACTTAGTCTAAGATAGACCTTGAAGTAGTAATTAAGGACTTTAACATGTAAATGCCTGCAGTAGGAGAAGACTCTTCCAAGGAAAGATTCCAAGAAGTTCTTTCCAATCCTGTGGTCTCACACATTTCGCAGATGCACTTATTCCTTGTTTTCTATACAGGCTCTCAGTGTAATATTTTAACCTCACCCATACAGGCCTTCACACCACCAAAACAATCAGTACCCTTTATTATAGCCCTACTCAGCCTAAAGTCATCAGTTTAACCTTTAACCTGTTCCTCAGTCAAGGAAGAATATTAAAGATTAGTCAACTTCTGTAAAAATTTTTCACATGCACTGAAAGAAGATAGAAAATAAACACCAAAGATATTAATATATCCTGGGTTCCAGGTAGTTGAGGCAAATTGTGCAATATGGAACACCAAATCTCTTTTCCCATAAGGCTCTCCAGATGATCATATTCTTCCCACACAATCTTTCTTCCATCACCCCAGGGAGTTTAATCATACCTGTTGTGATGAATAGCCAAGTTCTAAATGAGTTTGGACACCCTCTGGACTCAGTTCCAAAACACCCAATATACCACATGCCAATGATCTACACATAAAATGCCTTCAGAGTCAGCACTTCTGTCTCACAATGTCATACCACAAGGTCTTCACCCAGGATCTGGTGACTATACCTTTATAAACAGCTGTAATATGATCTGCTTTAACATAATTTTCTTTTTTACTCAAAAATAGATAGGAAATATATTTATACAGTCACTTCCAAATGAAATATCTTTAATACATACAAAGTTTTCAACTTGCTGTTGTGGTCTTTGTTTTCTGCCCAAGAAAATAGCCAAAAGGAATGCCTAACTTCAGACTCTTTTCTTCTATATTTAAGAAGTTTCAGCTCTTGAGAAGTGAGGTACTTAGAGACAGAAGACAGTGGCACAACAAAGTTACAGCCCTTTAATATTTAAATAATTAATATAACTCTTTAACATTTAAATAATTATAATAAATCAAAATAAAAAATATTCTTTAATTACAGATTGCAACTTAAGTGTTTTATGGAATATTATCAAATTTATTAAACATTGCCTTTTTCTCTTACATTAAGCATAACCCTATATATTTCTATTTTCTCCACATTAAAGCATAACCCTATATATTTCTATTTTCTCCACAAGAGTTAGAAAGCCTTTACTTTAAAAGGGGAATTAAGCAAGAAGATACAAATAAAACAGGAAAGCAATTCTTTCACTCCTGCCCTCCTGAGAGAGAATAGATTTGAATGTTGTTTCTAACAGAGCATGGTCAGTATAGTGAAAAAAGTGTTTGTGAATGAAGGACACGACTGATGCAAACAAGGTTACACATCCCACTAGGCACAGCTTTGTGATGTTTTGGGGGAGGAAGTGGGTGGCCTGTTTTGCTTCCCCCCTCACTTAAATAGAAATACTGCACAAATCATCATCCTCACTATCTCTGGTTTTCTGACACTCTTGGAGGATCATGGATATAGGGAACACTTATTTACAAGTCAAATACAAGTCCCACATTTAGTTATGCAGTAATTAACTTTAAGACGACAGTGCTGCTAATGAGTTGCATGTATTCCGTAATGCAAATTGGATTAGGAATTACAGAGATTATAACCTCCCCTATGAGGGAACTGTTGTCAAAGTCCCTTGTGTAAATGTGACTTCTAGAAAGTACAATTCTCCTCTCCAAGACTTCTAAAGAACAATTACCATTACAACATACTACATTAAAGAGTCTCAACTGAAAGGAAAAGGAATCAATGGCAAATGTAGCTGCACTGTTCAGGAGGAAGAGATTACAGCATAAATCTGTCCCTCAGAATATCCTTCTTAGCTAAAACGATTCCTTAACAATCACCAATAGATAACATGAAACAAAATAATACTTTCCAGGCCCTTGCAATCTGATCTACCCTTATATCTTTTTCTTAATGAAGAGGCATTCATCAGATTGTATTAAGAGGTAGGATGTCCACAAAAGAGCCTAGAAAAAAAAAGATCACAGGTGAAAATTTTCTTGAGCCATTATCAAAGTACACTCTTGTTCTTGTCTTTCAGGACTCTTCCACATGTGTGCTTTCAATTCTAATGACTTATTCTATCTCCGGTCTGGATATTGCCACGACACAAATCCCACCCATTAGACAATTTTGGACAAAGAAGCTGTGAGGGTTAGAACAAGAAGAAAGCAGACAGAGATGAGAATGGCCAGTTAAGGAAAGCAAGGTACAGCATGACCTGTCTCAATTCCTAAATTGCCTGTACTCCAGTCTAGAGGATTTGCTAAGTGAGCTGGCAGTGTGCTTAGAAGTGATGGCCCTAGGCCATCACAGTGAAAATGGAAACTGCTACCTGCACTTTCTGTGCTGTACAACACAAGTTCTTGGAATATTTATGAAAGCACGGAATTGTAAGTGAATGCTACCCAGGACAATTGTTCTGTCAACAAATGGAACACATGTTTCTGCAGCACTCTGGTAACCGAGTTAGAGTCAGATTACATCCCATCAGCCAGTTGTTTTTGGCAAGATACAAATAGCTGTGGCCCTGACAGACATCTAGGCACTGAATTTCCAATTATGGAGAAGTTGCATTTAAGAGTTTCAGATCTGAAATATGGACTTCACCTTAGTTCCACAGCTATTGCAAAACAATTTGCCTGTGAAGTTGCAGACCAATCCAGACAAAGAAAAATCACAGATGTTCAGAAAAAGTTTGCAAATGCACTTGTATTTGTCTAGCAAAGGATTAAAATGTATAGCCAGGGCACAGTTTTCCAGTTTTAGTAAAATGCAACTGTTTTATATCAAAATTGGCTTTGTTTCATTGATTTATATTAGTGAGGGATGAGGTGAGAAAGCAAGTTGGAGTCTATCGATATCAAAATTTAGACAGAAAAGAGCTGCTTGGATTTTCCTCCTCTGAATTTACAGCACTAAAATTTTGTCCTGCCTTCCTAAATCATCTTACTGTACTGACACATTCATCTTCCACTCAGGTTCCTTCAAAATGCCTTTGTACTATGAGTTAATTTCCAGTGTATTTCATATTGCAAAAAGTGTTTTCTGTACAGGTTTACAAGTACATGGGATAGACACTACTGTCTTTGTGCTGCTAAAGTGCTGTTTATACTCTTCACAATGCTACTTCTTTACTATGGTCTGTTTTAAAGGTGCAGCATAGTTGGACAGTCTCAAATTCCTGTCTGATAATAGAAAAGTCAAATTTCTTGAGACACTTTTATCTTTGTGACCATGCAGGTCACCTACCATAACAGAAAGTCTCATACACCACATTTGCTCAGGAGTTCATGCCAAGGACTTCAGTAAAATCAGATGTTAGATCATTTATGAAAAATATTAAAGAGGAAGCAATATCTAAATAAATTAAGTTTAAATAAATAATAAGGAAAGAGAAAATTTGTGAAAACAGATTATGTAAGTGGATTTCTTTGAAAGATACTTACAAGACACGAAAAGAACCCAAGAAAATAGGCATAAATCTTGAATCTAACTCGTAACTCTCATTTCAAGTCAGATCCTTACAAAACTCTTGCTTACTTTGGTGACTGTTGCATCTGCTAAAGTATTCCCAGTCTAAAGTTTAAAGCAAGACAATGATCCCTGTGTTACTCCCCCAGTCACGGTATCACAGAATCATGGAATATCTTGGGTTGGAAGGAACCTTTGAAGGTCATCTCCTGCAACCCCCTGCAATAGGCAGGTTGGGTAGCTCAGAGCCCTGTCCAATTCTATGACTCTGTGATTCTTGAAAGTGTCATGAATATTATTTCCATGGTAGGAATATTAACTCAAAGCAATGGCTCTGAGTCACATCAGAAGATTCACTAGTTGTGAAGAGCTTGTGAAGAGTTACACAGAACTCCTATTCACCCCTAATTTCAAAATATTTTCAGATTTTTTCTTATTTAAAAAAACCCCATAATGTTCACTATCCCGGTTTAAGCATTTCATCAATGGATAGAAAAAGATTTTTTGAAACAAATATTCTCACCATCCCCAGGACAATGGAAGTTCCTATGGCACCAAAGTAAGAATGCTGCCAAAAGTACAAAATATCATAGGACAATGGCAGTATTACCTAAAACAACCTAGGCTAAGCTGATTTTTAGGATGTCAACTTTGATGATTTGCACCAGTGGTCTAAAGGCATATTTGCACTTACAATTAACACATACCCACTTTCAAGATCCCATATACAACACGTAACTCTCCTGAAGCCTGTTTATCTGTTTTATTTGAGCTTACAAATTATTTTTTCCTTCCATATTTGTAGTTCTAATACGCCAACATTATTTGATTATAAAGACCTTTACTAACTATGTCTAATAGAAAAACATATTGGCCTGGATGTAGAAGAGGTAAAAAAAGCCAAACACAGTCTCTGTCATTTCATTCTTCTCTGAATGAGACACACACTGAGCAAAAGCCTTCCTTACTAAAGATTTGCAGCTTGTATAAATCATTTTGGCTACCCTGGCTTGACTGCATCTGTGTCAAGCAGTCCATGCACAGCCTAAGCAATAGCAGTATATCGTCTCAAAAGTGTGCAGGGAGAGATGGAGGGAAGAAAGCTGGCCAGACATGAGGTTATTCTGAACTGAGAACCAAGTTGGCACGTTAGCATGGAACTCTGCAGAGGCTAATAACTCTGGTGAGAAAAAGAGTCCATAGAGATGTACTCTCAGATAGTTGCTGACATTTTATGATTCTTCTTTGCCTTTTATGGGAGCTGCTATTTATAGCCAAGAAATGGTTCTTATTTTATTCCTTTCCAACTTCTGGCTCTAAACCAGTACTAGAAGTCTGTTCAACAAACCCACATGAGACTTCCTAGTTTAAAACTGCCACCATCCTGCTGAACTTTGAAGGTAACAGGCACTGTGGTTTGGCCGTCCACCTCATCTCCCCATCAGTATTTTTGTTAAGCTTTTATTTATATTGTTCTGTCAAAGTAAAAACACACAGAGACAACTCTTTTATCTTCCACTCTGTGGTGTGGTTTGGAGCGATTTTGGCAATTTCATTTATAGTCAGACCTGCTCAAGCAGTGAATAAAACATTCATTTACATGAGCAGATACAGAAGTCATGTTTACACAATCAGTTCTGACTTAGTACAACCAATAATTGTAACATACTTTTTTGATCCCTAATTGCAAGGTAGAATAAGAACATACAGTGTTGCAATCATTATACACACTTACTTTTTTCTCTACTTAATAAAAAATTACTATTATAGCTGCAGAGAAACATTTTCAGAAATTCAACACACTAAAATTTTCTATAACAACAAGGTAGCTAGGATTTGGTTTCTCAAAGAAAATATACATAATTACAATGTTAGGGCCCCAAGTTTGGCCTCTATTCTCAGATCACCCAAGATATTGAAGTGTTACCCGTGTGTTGCATTTCAGTAAGAAATGTGGTCTCCACCTTCTTCTCCATTACAGTTTCATTTGAAACAAAAGCAAAGCACTACTGAAAATAGTTGTTAATTCAACATTAACATAAGTTCAGCAAAGCTCTGCACAAATCTTCCAGTACGGAATGTGGCTTTCTTTGTTTAAGCTTCTAAATTACATTATATAAAAACCTATTAGAATTTATATCACCCACCCAAAGCCCTGTATAAACCCTAAGCTCTGCAAAGTGTAATGCAAACCAAAGATAGAAGATCGTAGAGGGAAATAAAATGCCAAACATAAACTTACAGTTTGCCAAGAAAACTGTAGATAAAAATAAAGCTTGGAGTTTAATACTTGGCTGCAGGAAAGCTTACTTTGCTGAAGACTAGAGTTTAGAATAATTCCCCAAAGCACTCTGGTACTAGTAGACTGCAAGAACTTATGTTATTTAGAAAACAATTCCTTCTACAGACAGAATGATTAGCTTTCAAGAGCACATTTGGCTTTCCCTCTTCTTAGTTTTTAGTTAAAATAAAATTCTTTTGCCACTAGGCTTTTTGGAGAAGACACAGAGTAGGTAGAAATGATTCAGTTAAAATAGGACATCTTTGCAACAGAGATGATAAATTCCATTTTGTCTCAGAGCAGGAACAACAGTAATCAGATATTTCTGGCTGCTCTGTTCTATCTGGCTACAGAGGAAAGGATTTTCCCCTGTGAGTAGCTACATCCCAAGTAAGTATATCACTGTTCGTTCAAGATGTCTAGGTTAGAGACAAGTGACAATTCTAGAGTTTATTGCTACTACCAAGTTTCAAGTTTTGCATGTTGTTCCACACAAGGGAGTATATCCCACCATCTATTTCTACCACTGAAATGCTCTGTTCAAGTCTAGTCCCTAAGAGCAAGATTACATTAGCTACTTGCAGAGCTCACAGCACTAAAGAAGTCAACTCCTAACATGTGAGGCTGCTTCCCTTGCATCTATTATTTCTGACTCAGGGTCAGAAGGCTGGTGTGTGATTCCACAGCTATGTGGTTTAATCTGAACCTGGGCAGATGCAGTCTTGCTCTCCTCTGCATGCTACCATTTACCTCACTTGTGCTAGCACTGCTGCTTCTGCAATTGTTTGATGAGGTGAGACTGCTGAAAAATAATCCTTAAAAAAAGGATTCGGTTTTTGTCTGGTTCAGCCCTCAAAGGAGAGAAGACCATGGCAGCCCGCAGGAGTTCAGCTACAATTGTTGCGATACTGCACCTTTATTCACATCTCCAGTCTGCCCATCACATCAGGCTCTTCTATCTCCGTTAGAGATATCCTCCATTAGATTTTCTAACCGGAGCTCTGTGCTTTCCTCTTGCAGCTTCTCAGTTAGCTGAAGCTCTTCCTAGGCATCCCCTGAGCTATCCCATTCTTCCACTTCCAATCCTGCTGCACTGAACATGGGTGAAATTGCTGACAGGCACTGACAACTTTTTCTAAACATAGATCAAAAATATCCCCCTTGTTTACTTACCCTGCCTATTTGCAAGACTTGTTTATGTGACAGGCTTTGAAGTACTGGCCATGTCTGTGCTATATACCGTACAAACACAGAACAAAAATTTCAGCTGGAGACACAAGGAAATAAAAGTTCCATGTCCTAGATCCAATAGAGCAGCCACTCACAGACTATGTGACGTGTGCATTAGTAGCAGTACTTCCACTGGTGGTACCTGTTGCCACTGCTGTTACTATGACTGATATATGGCAAAAAAAAAAAAGAGTTGTGAGGTAAGGACTTGTGTTACTTGGGCTGGACATTGCTAAATAAACTAACCATTATGCATGCTCACTGTGCCTGCACTTGTGAGGCTCAGCAGAGAGAAAAACCACCTCAGCTGCAGGTGCTTACAGAAGCAGCAGAGCAACCCAAGCCAGCAGGACTTACTATAAAAGAGAGGAAGGACAGTGCTTAACCCATCATACCGACTAAACGCTAGACACAGCAGTTCTTCCACTCTGTCTTCAAACACGTTTTAACTTTTTAGCCCATTTTCAGCCCAGTTGTAGCAAAGTTATTTGGCTCTAGTGAAAGAGCCCTCCATGTCACCCGCATGCTGCTGACACAGGATGCCTCGCTGCCTTCCATGCTATTCCAAATGTAGAGATTCCTCATGAACACCAAGCTCACAGGATGAAAAGGTCACTCAGCACTATCACCATGGTTTTTTCAGGAAGTAAGGCAGGGACTAATCAAAGGCCATCCCTTCTATCCTTCCTACAGTCCTCAAGCAAGATGCTTGCTATAAATCTGTGGCACCTCAAATTACCTTTATTAAAAGGTTCAAACAAGATTCCTGGTAACAAAGTCTGGGCTGTGTTACTAAAATAAGACAGTAGAAAGTCAGTACTCTTTGGACATACTTTGACAGTAGATTGCAAGCACAAGTGCTATATGACTGGATCTGAGAAGAACAATCCTCCAGCAGCTATCCCACAGTGTCTGTTCTTCAGATAGTGTAACATCAGTCTTTTGCTAGAACTCCACCACCCAGGAACACAGACACTGTCACTCTTTTTTGAAAAGTCCATTTCCTAGCCCACCTTGCCACAGAAAATCACCATCTCAAAACTGTGTTGCTGCCTGGGAAAGGATACTTGAATCCCTTAGGCCTGTAGGTTTGTAGTGCCTCTTGGATCCCACTGCAGGACATATTTGCATGGTTGCTGAAGCCTGGAAAGCAAAAGTGGGCTCTGCTAGAAACACTCTAGTTAAAGGTACAGCAAGAGCCTGACTGAGAAATGAGGAAAATATACAGTCCAGGCTGCTCTCCTCCAGAGTAGAAAGGTTCCTGACAAAGCTGGCAATGATGCCACTCCAGTGTTGACGCTCATGTTGTCATTCATGCTTCCTAAGACCCAGAAGGAGAACTGTTGGCAGTGCCCACTGAGAATGGATTTGAGGGCTTATCCCTAATAGCAGATTTACATTAGGAGAGGGATGTGGACTTCATGTACAGTAGAAATAGCTCTGTCCCAAGCTAGGTTAAACCTACACTTTGAAAGAGACAAAGTAAGAGCAAGGTGAGACAGTTCAAATTACTCTGTGGCACACACTCTTCTCACTCAGGAAGTCTGTAATCTACATTCCTCCTCCTTTTCAAAGTGTGACATGCAGGTATCTACATAATAAACAATTTTTACTTTTGAAGATCAACTTATTACAAAGGTATGTCCTAATGAAGCAGACTAAAGGAAAGGACTGAGAATTTCCACTGAAGAGCACACCAGGAGATTAGGACAGCACTGAAAGTGGTCCTGACACTGGACAGTAGCATGTGACAGCCTGTTGGCCCTCTATGTTATGCAGCTACCCGCATCCCCACTACATCAGAGCAAGCAGTTTAAAATAACACCCCTCACCTCACAACTGCAGCAAGCAGAGGCCACACGTGTGGTCAGGTCCTGCAGGGCAAGTGACAGGCAGGTGCTAACACATCTTGCAAGTGCCCACACCCAAATATGTTTCTCAGTCATTGAATTTTGACAAGGTACTCACTGGACGGCATTCACATATCTTGCACAATAGAGGATGAAATTTTCCATGGACGTGGAGCACAGCAAAGGTCCTACAGAACAGTACTTTGGATGCTGGTAGGATGCTCTTCACAATGCCTGTACATTTTGTGTTTGTAGCCTCCCATAAAGATGACATATCACAAAGACTCTGAGTACAAATATAACAGCCAAAGGCCATTATCCACTCTAGCTTTTAGTGTCAGACCTGGCTTTGGTCATGTTGGTCAAGACTAGTGACAGGCATAAAGAAATTGAACAGTTGGCTTGCATTCATCTATATGGAATTAGTCTAAAGCACTATAGCCTCTCTCTTTACTTCTGCTAGCAGAGATTGATTTGCATTCACGATTCTATATTGTACCAAAGGACATGGCTTCACGCTGGCAGCCTGAGCCTGTGTCACACAAACTGCTGCTGCTAGGTTGAAACCAACCTTTTGTATATTGACTACTGTTCCTATGATGTTTGCTTCTTATGTTATCTTATTGGAACAGCTTTGCAGAAATAGAAGTCATTTAATAGCTCCTTATCAAAGCTTTAAGCTGCATTTTATCTTTCCGCTCTTCTTGCAAAGGATATTGTTTGTGAAAAATTAATCTGACCAACCATGGACTTCTTTCTTTTTGTTTCTATGCCCATGAAAGCATTTATACTTAATTTCTTTTCCTGTATGAAGTCAGTGAAGTTTAAATATTTTCCAGCTTAGCCAGTAGATTTGTTTGTACATGGATATACATCCTCCTATCTCATGGTTAAATATCAGTATCAGCAATGTATGATTTTTACGTCATCATCACACACTAAGTGCTATACATACTGGATATGCTAAGTATATATTTTGGATCTCATAAATGCAAGCGAGTACAACAGTCTTTAGAAGCTCAACAGTCTTGAAGAACCAGTATTAGACACACATTGTGTTATTCTAATGAAGGAGAAAAAAAGTGAATAGCAAGCTTGGGCTTACAGAAATACCTTTTTTTCCTAGAAATGTGTATTTGGCCATGTGGTCATGCTCTTTTCAGCTGAAGGTGACTGAAGATTCACAATAATAAATGAATAAAATCTATTAATCAGAGAAATGGAGAGAGGTTGCAAGGGAGAAAAGAGACTGATGGCTTTCCATAAAATGTTTCGATTCTTGCTTTGATTTCCTTTAGCTTTGTGGTTTGCTGTTGCCTAAGGAAAATCTCTGATCGAACACATCACATCTAATGTCAGACAGAGTTAATCTAATTCTTTGCGTGGAATACTGTTAGTTTACCAAAACGATGCATCAAATCCCTCACTAGTTCAAAGGGTGTACGTGCAAGTTGTTATTTGCCTAGAGATAGGACAATCCAAATAAAACATTGTTTCTGCTCCTTGGACCAGAAAGAGAAAAGGCTAGTTTTGCAGTAACAGGGCCTCTTAACATTAGGCCTATTTTGTCTGACAGAAATGACTTGAAAGATTGTCAGCTTTATGCCTTAATTGAGGACTGTAAAAAAAATCACAGAATATCACCCCGATACATATGAAGGAATTTTTTTCTTTTAAATACAAGTTAATTTCCTCTAAGTTTTCCAAGTTCCACTAAGAGGAAATGAAATGTTTTTCAGTGTTGATGTAGAAAATTCCATTCATGAGAACTGGACTGACAGTCTCTGTATCTCACACTATCCAAAAAGAATCTCCCATACACATATTAGCTCATTTACTGTTATGAATTGTAACTGCTTACAGCAGCACAAACAGCTCTGAGGACCATTTGATGTAAATTCTGCAATCGTTTAATTCTGTGCAGCTCCAATGACTTCAGTGCAAATATGTTAGATTTAAATAAGCACAAATAAGCAAAATCAGAACTTGAAACCACGCTCAGCAAAGTTTTCTCACAGTCAGTCTTACTTGCAGAAAATATTATTTGGTCTTTCCTTTTAAACATATTTGATAAGCCTTAAAAACCCTTCCTCCATACAACACACACATAAGTACTGTTGCAATGCTACAGCCCACTTAAAGTGTCTTCTTGGCTTTGAGAAAGAAAAAAAAGATGCAATTCTGTATTAAAATTGTGGTACAGGGTGTCATTGTTGGCACAAACAGAACTACCTCAGGTTGGCATAACTTAAGCTAGATCTCTCTGCAGACAGCTGCATTCAGAGCAGACTGCAGATTTATCACACTTTCACTATGTCATGTATTAAGGAACCAACTGAAAAATAAAACTAAAGAACAATGGAAAAAAAAATAAGTGAGAGCAAGTAAAAACATGCTCTGCTTAGAGCTGCGCCGAGAACGGCTCATTCAAATACATGCAGCAAACATATTCACTCCTGTTCCAGCCTCCCAGTAAACTTTCACCAGCACACTTATCAGCCACCAGAGCAGATCAGAAAATTACTTAACAGTGCTTGTCAGCAGTATTTTACCCCTGTCTATTTTCAGGTACGTAATACCTAATCTAAGGATTTGGGCAGCTGTGTATCTTTGAGGCACCAAACCTAAACTTCTCTGAACTTCAAGTAATTCCACCTGAATCATTAGACACTTCTTTGAAAAAAACTACCCCGTCAGGAACACACCCTTACCAAATCCCAATGTCAGATTTGGATTATTCACTTCGCTCTCTGCAATCCTCATCCTTCATTTCCTTGTAGCAAATAACAAAAATGCTTACACTTTCAAAAAGGTGGACTTCTAAATGCAAGTGGTATTTCATAACTGAAGTGGCTCCTTACTGCATGACAGGTAAGGCGGTGGAAAATGTCTGGGGCTCCGCGAAGTGTGAAGTCCTTCCTTCGAGGAGGAAATATTTTGCCTATTATGATCTTTCACCTTCTGCAATTGCTATCAAGCACTGGAGCAGGCTGCCCAGGGAGGTGGTTGAGTCACCATCCCTGGAGGTGCGTAGAAGATGTGCAGATGTGGCGCTAAGGGACACGGGGAACTTAGCAGTGGTAGGTTTACAGTTGGACCCAATGATCATAAGGGTCATTTCCAACCTAAATGATTCTATCTCATGGCTGCTTCTAAGGAACTTAAAATGTAGGAGGGATGGGAATAATTATTAAAATTATTGTAGCTGGTCAAGGTAGCATCTTGATACTGAACACTGTGTATCAGCTGCTATTCACTTAATTTTAGTCCTTTATTCCTTCTAGGCTAAATAAAATCAATTTGAAACCAGCATGGATTAGTCTAACATACAAGATATACCACAGGAAGAAGACAAATAATATTTCTCTACAAAGTCACAAATGCTGATTTCAGAAAATTCTCTAAATCAGGCAGATCATCACTGGTCATCAGAAAATGTCTTTAACAGTTTTGTGACATGATTGTCACTGTTCTTCAATACATTTGGATCTAAAATTTTAAAAGGTAAGAAACCTCTCTGTCATACATAGGTTACATATTTTGCATCAGTCCACTGGCTACAGTGATCCGTACGTATGTTTCCTTTTCTGTGGTTGTTTTCGGGTTCCACACCTCTGTCTGCTGGAGCCAAACACAGGGAGAAAGAATGCAGTGCTGTCTTATGGGTTTCACAAACAAAAGCACACAAGTTGTGACCTCAGGCCTCAGAAAACGAGTTCAGACACCATGAAGATCGACTGGCGATTTTCCTGCCTGAAAGAGACTCGTCAGTGGAGGAAGAAGACTCTGTGTGAGCAGAACCCAGGTACCAAACCAGTTAGTGATGAAGAATATGGGCAGCACCGTCACATTTACATGCTTAAGACTAGCTGATTCCAGCCCGTCTTCTTAGCTCCGTCCTTAGAGTAACTTCAAAGTGCCCTAACAAATTTCAGCAGGAGTCCTAAAAATATACTGATCTGAGAAATGGCAATTAAGATTTTTTTTTTGTTGGTTGGTTGCTCTTTTGGGGTTTTTTTTCCCAGGTTTCAAGAAGATTCTTGTAAGATGTCTATTTTCTCATGTGCAAATATGTGATCCAGCCTCATTGTGTGTATTCCTGAGACTCAGGACAACCAGACAAGGCTTAACATCCTAACTGGAGATTCCCTAGACATACAAGCCTTGCTCAGAGACACAGTGTGCTGCTGCATTTCAGCAAGCCCTTGCTGTGTTCGTAGCCTGGACGGGCTCTGCTTTGCAATGGGCCCCATTGAAAGGAAATCACAGAATACAGGACCAGAAGAGACCTGGTCTCGAAGTCTCTCTGCCTGCCACGGGACAGGATCAGCAGTACCTGTATGATTCTTGACACAGTGACTGTGCAGTTCTTCCCCTAAAGGCTGCAGAATAGCACTGTGAGTGCTAACTACCTCAGCTATTAAATGAGGCCTTGCCTGCATCCAGTCTAAGCATCACTTTCTGTAACTCAAGTATTATGCACAGAAAATATAGGGAATCATTCATTCCTTTCCCTTTTGCAGCTATCTTGTCTATATTTGGTGTCTTTTTAATCTTTATTCTTCTGATTCTTTTCCTTAGACTAAGGCCTGACGTCTTTTCAGCCTTGTCTCATAGATCTTGAATGTTAGCTGGAGTTATGAGCAGGAGGACAGCACAGCATTTCATTGATTGCCATAGTGACAACTTATTTGTGTGTCTGAAGAACTTTATGTTTTGAAAATCTACTTAATTGTTGTGGATTTCAAAAGTCATTATGATTATATCATATACCAATAGGCATATTGTCTCTTCACTGGTAAATGCATTAATTTCATTTACCACTGAATTGTATTATTTCTCTGTGCTCTGAAAAGAAATAATTTGTAAATGCACAGAACTTTTATTAGAAAGCTGTCAAATTCTGCAGCTCACCTGACTACAGCAATCACCTAGGTACTGTTTTTTCTATAATAACTGAAAAGAATATGACACTCCCTAGTCAGCTATCCTTTGACCTGCTGACAACAGCCATAGTCAAGATAGTTTGACTAGTAACAAAATCAAGAAATAGAAAATTATTTCCCCTTCCTTTTCACAGACACATTATTCAATTTTTTGCGTATCTGGTGTTTATCAGTTTTTTGATTAGCTACTTTACCTATATGCTCTCTCCATATCAGCAACTGATAAACCACCACAGTTAAAATGGAAACCCACATCTGTTCAGGAAGTGTGCACAGACAAGAAAATTACTTCAATCACGAGTTAACTACATGACTCCAACCAGAAAGTCATTTCTGACTTTTCAATGGCAAAAATGAAGAGGTATCAGCTTTGCAAATGACTTAGTACCTGTGATGTTTAGACTTTGGTATCCTTTGGTAAAAGGTGAAGTGTGGAATACTTCAGATGTCCATTGTTAAAAATAACCACTACGGTGCATCTTACATGGGCAATTAATAATGAAATAAATCAGAACATGTTACACACTGACAGTATAAAGCAATGCTGGAGCAAAGCAAGTGGAAAAAAAGCTCTACAAAGCTCTTTGTTTAGCGGATGAATCAGTTTCATCATCCTTGGTAACAAGATCAGGCACTGTAATTAACTGTTAGAAAGCCAGTAGTGTAAAAAATCCAAGTTAGCTGAAACCAGGGTGTGATGTCTGAATACGTTTTTTGTGGAAGGGTGTTAGCTTTCCCTGCCCTCTTCACAAGAACAGAAAACAAGCTAAATAACCTTGTTAGTGAGTTAGATACAGACATTTTAATCAAGCTGTAACTAAATGTCTTTAGAAACACAAAGAGCAAAGGGAAGAGAAAAACACTAGTTTCAAGTACTATCTTGACAAATAGAAAAGAAGAATGAACAAGGCTTGATATAACTAGGCAGTTTCTGTAACTAATCAAAGTGTTCAAGAGCAAGTGGTCTTGAGCTGGAGACCTAATCCTTCAAAACCTTGTCTCTAAAATGATTCCCACTCAGGTAAGAATCTGAATAAGAAGAGCTATAGCACTGATAGTTTAGGCATCCCTCCATGGAAAGAAGAGGATAGAGGATAAAACAAGTACAATTCCATATGTAATTTTATACACTGTCACGTATCATTCCCTTTCATGTTTGTTTCTTCCTATTTCCACTCTGAGTGACAGTCAGTACATTTCAACAAAAACATGTTAAAATGTCAGAATAGCCAGAGCTTAACTTCTTTTCAAATACCCAAGCTGGTCAGAGCTAACTCTTGCATCACACGAAGCGCAGATGGGGCCAGTCTGTCACTTGTGAACTGGCCCCAGCATCTCAAGCCCATCACAGGCATTAGTGTCACAGCCTTCTCTATGGAACCTTGCATTCAGGCTACACTGAAGTCTCCATCTTTTTTCCAAGGCAAATAAACTCTCTAAAACACCACTGCATTCAGAGACATTGATGTTTAACGATGCACTACTACAGACATTGTAATCTTCTATTCTGTGGTCTTCGGGACTGTGGATAAGCTCCAATGTCAGAATAACCTTGGCAAAATATTTCCTTCATGACATGCCCAGCCTTTGAATTCTTCCAGTGTCACTTTTCTACCCAGTACTCTATTCTGGCTTCTAAGATCTCCCAAAATTTCTCAGCTTCTCTATTCGTTCAGTAAGTTGACTTACTACCTATACTCAGCAACAACATAAGCCCTTTACAGTGACACTATAGGCCACTAATCTGTTTAGCAGACACTTTTAATCATTTGGGATTAGTCAGAATATAACTAACAAAGCAGGCATAATTCGAGCAAGGAAAGAAAGAGAACAGACACGGGGTTTGGCTTGAGCCTGGTGAAGTTTGACCCAAAATATTTTTAGGAACTGCCTGAAGCTATTTCAGAGCAATTATCTTTAGAACTTGTGGAGGAAGGATGAGGCTTTTGATAAAGGGTGAATACAGCACTTATCTATAAAAATAGAGAGAAATGACAGAGCACTTAGCCTAACACTTAAGTTCTTGGAAAGACATCAAAAAACCCCATTCAACTCGTATGTAAGCACCTCAAAGATAAGGACACATCAGCAGGGGTTTGTCAATAGCAAATCGCTTCAGTCCAAGTTAATTTTCTTTAAGGTAAACAGCAAGCCTAAAATCCAGGGGAGATATGAGCAATTGTGTCTTTGTTAAGGCTTTGATGCTCCATCACATAACATCGCACAGGCAAGCTACGACAATATCTTAAGACAGCTACAAAAAATGGAAAAATTATATTCAGAATGATGAGTTATCAATGAGAAATTGTCCAACTGGAAAGTATATCAACCTGTGTTATGCAGAACACTGTTCCAGGGCCTCAGGTAGTCAATATACGTATTTGTGATCTGAAAGCTGGTAGAAACTACTACATCTGCATACAATGTTAAACTGGAGGAAACTGTGAGCACTCTGAAAGATAACAACTGAAAGCAATTGGGACAGCAATGGGTAACTGGCCCCTCCCAGCTCTGTTTGCTTTGATGCTGTTTTTCTTCATATCTAACCCTTATGCAAAGTACAAGCTTTAATTCAGCAATTAGACACGTCCTAAAGCTTCTCCTTATCCACATTATGCTTTCATTCAATTCATTTTGGCTAAATCCAGACAACTGCGTGTCTCCTCTCAGGCTGTCGCAACTTGATGCTTGACTGCAAGTTCCTTTGGAGTGGGGCTCCTTTTCACTGTATTTGCACATCCCAAATATTTGCTGTGGTTTCTGGCAGTTTTTATGTTACAAATCAGCTAAAAGAAAAGTAAAAAATCCAACATTAACCAGGCAGGCCTCTTCCTTGTCAAAAGTGATGATTGTTGTTTGCAGCATCATAGTATTCCAAATGTTTTAGAACAGCACACTGGACAGGAATTAAATTTAAATTTGCATTTGCTTTTAATTTGCTTTCTTTTCATACAATATCTGAAGAAGTATTCAGCACTGATATACACTAGTAGTGCATGTACTGATGGCTGACATGTGGAAAATGAAGTCTGTATAAAATGAAATCATTCCATACAAGGACACCAAAGCCTAGGGGATGGAATTGCCAGCCGTACATGGCAGAGCAGCCAGCTTCTGCAGTGTCTGATCTTGCAAATATTGAACACATGCTCATCTTGACTGTGAATAACCCTACTGAGTTGAATGGAATTACTTACAGTAGTGGAATTACTAGTAGTAAGTTAAGCACATTCCTAAGCACTCACAGATTTGGGATTTAGCACAGGCCATAGGAAATAAAGAGGAAGAAACCAGACATCTCCGGTGCTACAGAGAAGTTTCAGCCCAGCAGATCTGCTCAGACCCTGGTCCAGAAAGGCTGGAACTTTCCTTTCTGTAAACACCCACTGCAGAGTCTTCCACGCAAACAGATGGGGTGGAGCTCCCACATTATCAGAGGCACTGCTGTACCTACCCAAGCACCTGTGCAGTGTCTGTAGGGCTTCTGGATCTAAGGTGGCAATAAAAGGCACTCTCAAATTTGGCACCTGTGGCCTTTCCACTCAGTTCAGAAAAACTGAATCACACACTGTATTTTCATTGACAGTGAAAACATACAAGCCAAGAATAAAATCACACAGGCTTTTACAGACTGCCCTCACCCCACCACACTGGCATTTTCCAAACTCTCAGCCAAGTGAATACACGTGTCCATAGCCTTTGAAGGGCCAGCCTCCATACTGCAATGCCTCTTCTCTTTACTATTTCTGTTGTCATTTAGATCTGACTTTGGTTTGCCTAATAGTTTTAAATGCTTTTTTTTTTCTTAATTTAGTGAATAAAACAATCCTTACAAGTACTTAAGCTACAACACCAAAAAAGTAAAATATCTATGGAGGACTTCAAACAGGTCTGGACTCTCTATTCTATATTTGTTTATGATTTATTAACTTGAATGGAGAAGGGATGATGCCCCAGTCAAAGCACAGGATTGACACTTAAGAGACTGTACCTTTATCACTGACTGTTATAAATATGCTCTGTAATTCTGAGCACATTATTAAAATTCTTTGGCTGAATTTCCATCAGTGATCCATCATATACCACCAGAACCTTCAAGCTGGATACTTAGATACCTTACACTCTGCATTCTGGAAATCTAGATTTCCTTTTCAATACCTCATATGCTGCCTACCCCATAACTGATGTTTTCAAAGGAAGTGGGAGTGAGGTGGGGAAAATTAGTTCAGAAATCAGAGTATTCAAGTTGTAAACTGGTGTTGAGTTTCACATCCTAAGGCTTAATTCATTAATGAAAATATCTGACAGGAAACTGTTCTGGGCACAATGTGTTATTTCTTACATTTTTCTCTCTCAAGTTTGCTTGCTCCAAAAACCAAGTTCACATACCAGTCCCTGTAAGGTCAACCTGAAGGTGTTGTAGTTATGGAAGGATTAGGACTGAAATAGCCCTACCAGGAAAGTGCTTTACAGCAGACTGCCTGTCTTAGTTTGAAAGGCAGATATCTGCCAAGGAAAAGCAGGAACCCTCCTGGAGTGGAAGGAATCTCCCCCTCCCCTGAATTATTGTAGTGTTGAAAATTATCAGGCTTTTGAGATTGAATATGGGAAAAGGAATAACAGTTCTTTACTAAAATAGATAGATAGATAGATAGATAGATAGATATAACCCAACAGAACAAACAGCAACAATAACAACAACAAACAGCAGTAACAGACTGCCTGCCTGTCACCTGGTTTCCCCTGTGGTGTAGTTACAGCCACACCCGGGTAGGGGCGCTGGTGAGGCAGGGAGGCTGCAGTCGGGTTGAGCAGTGGTAGCAGTCCAGTGGGAGTGGTGAATCCTCAGCAGCTCCTGGAATCGGTGCCAGAGAGTGTGATTGAGTGAGTGAGTGAGAGTGTGAGTGTGTGAGAGTGTGTGAGAGTGTGAGAGTGTGCGAGACTGTGAGAGTGTGCAAGAGTGTGAGAGTGTGTGTGTGTGGGCGCGTGTGTGCATGCATGTGTGTGCGTGTGTGCGTGCGTGCGTGTGTGTGCCAGAGTCCAGGCAGGCTTCCTTATATTCCCGCGGGAATGTCCGTGTTCCTCCCCCAGGGCGGAGCATTTCCCAATGGAATGGGAAATGATGGGAAATTGGGAGGCTCTGGGCGGTTGGGTCGTTCCAGCTGCCCGTTGTCCATGATGGCCCAGTAACAGAGATGGCCTCCTCAGGATGGGTGTGATTATTGCTGGTGCTTTCAGGGGGAAGCTCTCCCAGCTGTGTCTTTTGTGAAGCCAAAAGAGGCCCTACCTCACCACAGGATTCCCTTATCTTATCTAACCCCAGCTTGCAGTCCCAGGGGCCCAACATGCACTGGGCAATTGTTGCAAACGACCTGTCATTAACAGCTCATCAGGGCTCATGCAGATGGGGGAGAAAACATTGTTTTACTACATCCCCACAACCCAGGACATTGCCTTTGACCTGTGCATGGGAAAATAATACCAAGAGCCACTTTCAGGCTAATACTTCTGCATTGTGTAACAGGAAGTGGTATGTACAGCTCTCACAGTACTCATCTACCACACCAGTTCCTATAAAAGGGAGGCACAGCAGAGCACAAAACAGGAGGCAAAGAGCTTTTATCCAGGTTCACTATCCACCCTACTCAGGAAGGCAGCAGGACACGACAGCAGGGCTGAGGTGACGGCAGCAGTGCTGTCAGGTACAGCACTGCCCCTTCTCCTCCTTTGAAAGGCGCAGGGCACCGATGCAGAACCGACTGCAAGGCAGCAGCACAGCAGAGGAGGAACTGTCCAAGACGGTTCAATTAATTGCAGTCACAATTAATCCCTCCTGGCACAGCCAGATGCTGTTCAGACATCGGTGGCAGAAGCTCAATTTTGCATTTAGAGCTAGTTTTGCTGAGGTGGGCTAGAATGAGCTGTACAAGCTGAAACACAGCTTTGCTGTCATGAACTGTGGCCACAATGGGGAACTGTTCTGAACCTTAATGGCACAGTAACCTGAGTAGCACCTCCTCCAGAGGTACAGAAGCTGTGTGCAGACCAGCTATTGTCAGGCTATCTGATTATCATTTCCTTCTGCTTTCTCCACCTAAAGAAAATCAGAGGTGTTAGTCAGCAGACATGGTGAATTATTTTCACCGGTGATTTTATAAGTAATAATTCCTGATGCCTTCACTTTTTTTTTTTATTTTTACTTTCATGAAAATAATGCTAGAAATTCCTCACTGTCCAGACACTTATTTTAAAGTTGATTGAAAACGCATTTTTGAGAAAGGATGATCAGTAAATACTTTCATCAGGATTATTCTGAACTAAAAAGTGTATTTAATTCTGATCACTCTCCTTTCATAATAAAAAAAATTGTAAGAAAATTCCTTATGTGAACAGACGTGTACACATCCTTATGATGTCCTGCCAATGCACTGTTTCATAAGTTTATACTGTCATATGTCAACAGGCCTATTTGTATCACAGGCTTCTTTTGAACAGAGAACGTGTTCCATCGGTTCGGACTTTTATCTCATGCGTGGGTGTTTGTCTGAGAGAAGATACAGATGGACCTGTGTAAGAAAGTGGACAGATAGAAGTCATGGAATAATACTGAGGTACACATCTAACACAGTTTGGTCCTTTCATAAGAATAGAGATAAGAGTATAAAAGAAGTTCCTTTGTTTTCACTCCACAGATCACTCCTACTGGCCTCAGGCAAGTGAGAGCAGCCACATCCATGTCCTATCCAATAGCAGGGAAGTGGGTTACAACCTGCAATTCTTGATACAGCTGCACTGAGCTAAATTTATCTTGAAACTATTGTTGGAGAACTTGCTGTATGCAAGGAGAGGTGGTCATAGACCACAGTTTTACTGAAATGAACTACTTCCAGGATGGCATATACTTGATTTCTGACTGTGGGCTTCCTTTCTTCCAGTCAGTATCAAGGCATGAGTCCAGTTCTGAAAGGAGACTTTTCAGCTGCTAATATCAATACAATCCTTAGTACAGGAAGAAGGAGGAGGTACCCACATAGAAGAGTTTATAATGACAGTGGTTTCTTATGCTGGGAATGAGACTGTGTGCTTTGCTAAGCAGAGGCAGCTCCAGGGCTTTGATAGATGTGAAACACCGCTGAGCTAACTTTGAATGGGACACCAAGTACAAAATGGCAGGTCCTGTATTGCCAAGAAAGCTTAGGGAACGTACAGGAACCCTAGAACACCCATTCAAGACAGTCCGAGGTCCTGGAGTTGTTGAAAAGTCTCTGCTCTCAGGGCAGAGCAGAGGTGCCACATAAGTAAGAATCTGAGTTAACCTTACATAACAAAGATATGTCATTTCCATTTCCTGGTATTTAATATTTGTGTAGAATATCTGTGTGATTTCTTCACTGCAATGTCACCTGCTAGCTCTACGGTTTCTGCCACAATAGTTTCATACAGCTGAAATGTTATTCCTGGCCACAGAAGGTTTGCCTTGCCCAGATAGAAATTCCCTCAAATGTTTATGTTGATCTCTTAGAATGTTGGCCCAAGAAACAGAAATTTTAAGAGTGCAACTAATGGAACAAACAAGCAGAGAGGACTGAAAAAGGCGACTGGAAAACAAAGATCTGAAGAACAGAACAGTGAGCTAATGTCAATGATATCAGAAGAATAGTTCCAGCTGCAAGAATAGGAAGGTGTAGTGTGTGTTTACTTTAGTATACATTAATAGAGGAGAGCCAGAGCAATTCAATAGAAGGCATTATTACTGCCTGTGTATAACAGCACACCTGTGAGGAGTTTTAACTTTACCAGGCCCAGCTCTTACCCAAAGAATTGTCCTCATCCATCCCCTCAAGTTCCCTTTGCTAGCACCCGGGAGACGGGCATTTTGGCACCTCTCACATCCTTTGACAGTTTGTTCATGTCTCCACAAGGTATGTGGAAAGAAAAGTCAAGCTCATTGTTTTTAAATGCACTAAAACAAATGCCAGAAAAGTCAACCATAGGGTATTTACATGCTTATTTTAAAAAGCAGGGATTGGGCAATAGACAGCTAAAATCTATTTAGTCACTTGTCTAAGCCAACATGATTTCTTTGAAATTTGGACAGGTACATGACACAGTCAGTTATTGCAGCTCAACAAACAGCTGGTAACTAG
Organism: Atrichornis clamosus; assembly: GCA_013400975.1. Lineage (NCBI taxonomy): Eukaryota > Metazoa > Chordata > Aves > Passeriformes > Menuridae > Atrichornis > Atrichornis clamosus. Next base: position 222,708 of record WBMZ01003467.1, on the reverse strand, counting down.
ATGAACTGCAGCAAAGCATCCATCCTGTGCCAAGAGATCCTAGATGACAGAACAATCCAGACTGATGGAGCCCACAGGCTTCCAGCTGTGAGACAAGATCAGGAAAACTAGGTATTATGCCTGACTGTAAGGACTAAAGACTTAAAGGTCTTGCTCGATGCCAGACTTTATATAAGATATTAATATAATTCCACTGCCACAGAGGAACTGAGCACCTGCCTTGATAGATCAAGTCTTTCACATCTGCCTTGTTTCCCAGATCTTAGTTAGACAGCATCTTGGCTCCCTTGTTAGAGTTGATTTTAAAGAAAGATGAATTGGGCAAGGTGATACAAGTAGATAAAATGCTGGCTGGTTTAAAAAAGAGAAATACATAAAATAGAAATTTCTGTTACCTCACAGCTAGAGAACCAAGAAAATGCTGAAACAAACTATAAGATGATCAATTCAGAGCTGATAAGAAAGTTGTTATCAATACATAATATAAGAATTTCAGCCAAACCCAACAGTCAGACAGTCACTGAAGCTACAAGTTAGGCGAGACTTTACCAGGGTTCACACATTTATAAAACAGAGTTTTGGCAAACACTTTTTCAAAGGGGAAGAACAACTAACTACATGCTCCCAGGCTCAGTATTTAGGGATTGCATTGCAAAAAGGAGGAGGCTCCTTTGAGGAACAGAATCTCACATATACTAATTAAAGGCGTGCTGTGCCTTCCCCTACTGCATCCACACTGACCATGCTGGAGAAGAGGAACAGTCATGCTGAAGCACATCTGCAAATGCATCAACTCCTGTGACTTGTCTCAAGGTGCTCTTAAAGTCCATGGTCAGGCAGTGGGAGGCTGCAGGGAGCTGGAGACCAGCCCTGTGGCAACATCACCAGGGCAGGAACTGACAGCCCCAGGTTGGGCTGAAATGGGGGCCTGAGCCATGGACAGGGTGGGGGAAATCCTTTGAGGAGGCTGGGCATGGCAGTTAGTGCCCTCAAAGCCCTGACAATTTACAAAAAACCCCTTTAAAAGTTACAGTTGCTAAATTGTTTTTCTATGACCAACTCAAATGCACTATCCCAAATTACACTCAAAAATAAATATCCATCAACTTTTACGAATAATATCTGTATCTGTTTCAAAGGGTGGAAGCATTGGAGTGGGAAAAGCAGACAGACTCAAATTCTGCTCCTGGTCCTGTTAATAACCTGCAGAGGGTGGGTAACTTGCACTCAATTTAACCTTTTTAGAATGGGAGGCAATGAAACAGTCCACAGCTGTAAGCATTAGGCTTTACACATGGCCACAGGAAATGGGATAATTTTGCATCAAGCCATTTTGGAAACATTCAGAATTGAGATTGAGAGTGTTGTTTTGTTTGCTAATATATGCTATATATTGGGGCTATTTTCTAGCCAATTCATACCCAGGCTCTGTTAGTTGCCAGGAGTCCAAACAATACAATTCTGGGAAAGTTAGACCTAACTCGTCAATGCATTTGTAATCTTTTCAGATTATGTAGAACAGTTTATCTGTATCTAGATGACATTGTTAAGGCCAATATGACAAGTGTATCTGGAACTGGATCTGTGCAAGCAGTACTCCTAACAAAGAAAGATTAAAGGTGAAAATATGGGCCAAGTAGTCAAAGTACAGGATAGATTGTTTTGGTTTGGTTTTAATCAGGTAACTCCATAATTTAGCACAATTATGTCCTTCCATATACTGAGTGCTGTTATCTTAGCAGTCAAGCAGTAATCAAAGAAAATCTCTGCTTTGCTGATTTCAGAGTTGTTTTTTTCAGATACATTGTTTGTAAATTATCAAGAGTTTTGCATTGGTCATAAGAACAGATGTTGTCACTGTTCCAAGAATCTAATAAACACACCTAACCATCAAACACAATAAGAGCAGGAAAAAATTTCTTGTAGAACTGCTTACATCTGTAGCTGATTAGACAGTTATAGGCAGCTTTTTCTGAATAAATAACTAAAACCTCAAAATAATTTTCAAGTGAAATCAAAGTGATAAAAAGACAGAAGCACCACTTGGGCATAAGAACCATCAGTGTTCCTCACAGACATATAGCATGAGGAAAGCAATTTAGATAAGAAAAATAGAAAGGGTCTACTCCAATTTTATTGATGTTAATAAGAGTCTTTCCATTGACTCCACAGGGCTAATAGGGCCAAAGAGAGCAGTTAGCAAGAAGGCCTGTAAAGTGTAAGCACTGGGTAAAGGATATGAAGAATAAGGATAGATTGAGATGGAATTATAATGAAGCCAGGATAAGCTTGAACTTTCACAAATAAAGTGTTGAACTGATTGCAGAGAGGGTCTCTAATATTTCACAGCCAAATAGATGATCATTAACTTAACTTTATATCTTTCCTTTAAATCAAGTTATGGGTGATATGTAATACTGTTGTTTATTATCCTCTTAGGTCTAAACTCTAATTGTCCCAAGTACCTTCACCTCTTATTGGCCTGGACTTTTATCATAAATACTAGAAGAAATAATCCCGGTTGAAACTGTGCTATCATGATATCAAGAGGTTGGCTTGCATGGATGTTTGGTCACTGTCTGCCAGGGAGAGAGTCAGAAAGCAGTTAAAGCTGTTGTGCTGACATTTGACTCAGTGCTCACCAAGTCTTTAATTTCTGCAAGTGTACATTAGAATTTGAGCTGCTGAGGGGAAAGGAAAAAAGATCAGTCCCTAAAATCTCTTCTATATCAGGTTGAAATTTTTTTTTAAAATCAAGTCTGATCAGTTCCCTAACACGGGTAAAAGTCCTGTGTAAGAGCCCATGTCACTCTCCATTCGAATGGCCAGAAGCCATCACTTCCACAAGAAACAAAAGCAACTAAAAGCTTTAAATCCTGTCCCATTGTAGGAGCACAATTGAATTCTCTTGCCAACATGAGGACAGAGTATACATAGTCACTGCATAGAACTGACAGTCTGTGTGGGAATTGCTGAAGTCTAGCTGCAAGATTTCCATATACAGACATTTCCTGCCATGAGAATATTACAGCACTAAGTCAGCATGCAAAGTAATCTAAAGAAAAAAGGGAGAGCCCCTAAAACAGCAAGAAGTAAAAAAATTATACCCAAGATCACTTCATGTATTCAATACAGGCATTTAAAGTAGAGGATATCAAGGTCATATCGTGTAGCCTTTATTCAGGCACATCAATAGGAGTGTGTTTTTAAAGTAAAGCCTGAGGCAATATCTGACCTTTTTCAATTTTTTTTTTCCTTGGGATAAAATGGTTATGAGATGCTGCCCAAGAAAAGAACTATAGGACATACCAAACTCAAACACACATTTGCAACTGAATATTATCTATGTTTCAAAGTATAGTCCCAAAGAAACTCAATGAGTATCAGTAAAAGAGAAAAAAAGATTCTTGGGCCTATAGTCTGTTAGTATAAAAATAATCTAATCTTGCTCTAAACAGAGCAAAGGGAGTTTAATTAATCAGCCATTATATCAGTCGTACTTTAACTGAACACAGCAATTCTCATGGAGGTTTGATGGCCTTCCAAATTGTTAAATTAATTTTGTGGCAGAAAGGGAACTAATACAAATAACATGCACTGAAGCAACCTTGCCCACTCACCTCCCAAGAAATCTTGTTTAAAAAGGAGAAGAGAGTTGTAGGCTGTGACTGTATCAGCTCCAAAATCCAGCTCATCCTTGTGGCTTTGAATACTCTTGCTCACACATGGAGAGAAACAGTAAGATTTCCCAAGAATTGTCATGATGGAGAGCAGTTCCTTCTTCCACAAAGAGTTTAGATTAAATTCTTTTGTGTCTCTGTATACACAGACATCAGAGAGATAAACAGCCATCATCCATGTCAACACCCCTTCCATGTTGCTTCTGATCAATCTCACTATAAAGACAGGAACTATTAGGTCTGCAGTGATTTTCCACTGTTCTCTCACTTCTCTCTTCCCTTTTGCAATGGCTAGTGACCTACAATTATATTACATATAATAATAATTTTTTTAAACCCCTAATAAACTACAACATTTCTATGTGTCCAGGTGCAGGGAAGCAGACTGAGTGTCCCAAACCTAGTTTTGATGCTATTGTACAGCAATACTTAGTACTGTTCCATATACTTCATGAAGCTCATTGCTACCATTATTGACCATTACTTCATAATATTAACTACAGGGATAGAACAGCTCTTAAAAGCCAAATAACAGGTACCTGAAAATGTTTGTGTGCCAATACAAATGGTATACATCAATATCTATTTTGCCTGAGCACTTATGTACTTGAAAAAATGAATAAACTCTTGCTTCTTACAATGTGTGTTTAGAACAACTTGATTTTTACTGTATTTTCCATTTTCAGCTTCTCCTAGAACAAAGAAGCTTTGAAAAGCTTACTAAAACAACCACGGCATGCAAGGAAATAGGAACCCGTCCATCTATGTGTGCTGGGCTGGGCTTGGTGCCCCCTTCTAGGGGCACAGCTACCTCACGCAGAGTGTGATTTACACACGTGTAACACCTCCCTCTACCGGCTAAAACTGTAGGAATAGCGCAGTTTCCAAGCAGGAAGGATTTACCTGGAGTGAGAATCCCCAGATCAGGCCACCTCCTCCCATCGTCTAGTTCTCGTAGGCTCGTAATCTCTCTCTGTAACCCTAATGCAGACCCGGGGCAGTGATGAACCGGGCACGGTTCAGCTGAAACCCTAAAACCTAGATGCTAAAGGCCTGAGTGAAGTGCTTTGAAGACAAGGAGACATTAAGCAAGTGAAGTAGGGCCATTCTTGGGAACCCAGGACTAGAAGGGACAGTGGCTTTGCAGAAACTTTCGTCTTGTGCTCTGAACAATGTTTTATTTAGCAATAATCAAGAAGAACTGAAAATATGATCCATTCCGTTAAAAATCAAGAATTCACACCGACACTTTTCTAAAATGTGGCCTACACTATAGATTCTTGATCTATAAACTACAGACACTAATATTTTTCCTGCTACAAAAGTGTCAAGTTCAACAGATCATTCAAGAACTATTTCTATTATAATTCACACAATTGTAAAGAAGGTAAATAATAGAAAAAATTAAGTTATTCATAACAAGAGAACTATATCCTTTTCTTTCTTCCCATCTTTTAAAAGGCTTTTTAATTCACCATTCCTTCCCTTTTGTTTCCTTTCTTCTTTTGTTTGATAAACTTTTTCTAAATTTCCCTTCCCTGCCTCCTGAACACAAGGTAAAACCATTCACGCAGAATTCATCACATGAAAACAAACATGACGTCTCACTCCCATATTCCCAAGAGGGAATTAACTGAAATTACCAGTTCTTGGGAAATTGGCATAGAAGAAAATGGAGAAATTACTATAGCTAAGTTGTCAGGGAAACTGTTAGCATGCTGGTAGCTCAGGAAAATGGGCTATTTGAAACACTTTCTACTAAGTACCCAGGCAAACTATAGGGTCGTTTGTGGGGATGGGAGGCACAGAAAGCCTGAAAGCATTATTGCCTTTGAAAGGCTTAGTAACTCCTGGCTATTGTGGGGGAGCTCGCTGCAGAATGGATGCTTGCTACCTTTTCAGCACAGACATAGAGTTTTATGAATAGCACTTGGCTAATTCCTCCTTTGTGGAAGTCTTTAGGAAGCTTTTCATTGTATAGTCCATTCTATAGACCTAAAGCCAAAAGATAAGAGTTTTCTAAGGAAATTGCCCAATTCTAAGTGGGCTTTTTATAAATTATTTGTGCCCAGCCCTGGTTATATTTCCTGTGCTACTCACAGGCAGCAATTATCACAGCGAGCAACAGACAGACTTTTGTGACAGGACTTCATTACTTTTAGTGCTGCTTGAATACATGAAAGAACAGCACTTTGCCAATTCCAAAGGCCCAGGCAGCTTCTGCAGTGTACAGCTAAGTCACAGAGCTACGGTGCAACACAAGGCCATGAGGATCAGTGCAACACTCTCCTGTGCTCTCTGCTAGGGAAAACTCCAGACTGTAACACGACCTGAACTTCGGGCACTCTGGGAACATGTTGCTGGGATGTAAGACTGGCTCCAATAGCCCTCCCTACACAGTGAACCCATACCTAGATAATTTCTTGTTTTACTGTGTTACCACAAACACATGCAACTACAACTATGGCTGGGAGAGCAGAAAATGAGAGGTAGAGTAGGGGGTTTTGTGCTATAACTGCGCTTGAAGTAGTATTTTTGTGAGCAGAGAGTAAGGTAGATATAAAGAGAAAAATCAACATGCCAATGCCAACCAATCTTGCAAGTTGAGCTTGCTGTGAACAGAAGACTAGTGAGAGCAAGTATGTTAACTCTGGGCTGGGGTAGACTGTGGAAAGAGGGACAAGAAATCCTAAGCTTTAGCCTGTCCTAGGACTGCAGTGGATATGTAACAAACAAACAAATAAATAAATGTCTTTATGTATTAAATAAGGAGATGCCTCAGTCAACTAGCACTTAAAGGTGTGGAGCTCTCACAAAACATGCCTAACATCATGTTCCAGAAACTTAAATAGCCAGTAGCAGATTTCACATTTTCTTTACAATCACGTGAAACAGATAAAGAGACTCCTGGTCAAAAATACGTGAGGCAGTTTGGGTTATTCTAAACATAATCCTTGCAAGGGTGGAGGGAAAAACCCCAAGAGATACAAACTTGCTGAAAACAATAGCAGGTTAACATCAGAGTCAAAATTGAGACTTTGGGGTCTATCCCAAGGTTTTTCTTCCCATTTTCCCTCTCTCAGCAATACAGCCGATGAATATCAATAGTTATTAAGTTACAAATTTAGAAACCTGCTAAAGACAAAGTTTAGTGACCTGATTTTACCTTCTGTTTTGCAGGTTATGGAAAGTTTTCTGCATGGCTCGCTCATGGAGTATTAAAGTATTCCTCCTTTGATCACTTCAATTTTCTTGTTTGAATTACAGACCTACCAGCTGTGAAGATCCATCTAACTTGTACCTACTTATTCTCTCCAAAAGTGCTTGCCGTCTCTGGCTCCCTTTCACCTTAGAGCGTGAGGATGTGCACGCACATATACAAGGTATGTTAAGAGGTTAAAAGGGTGAATTTGTGCTGGGAGCATCATGTAGATGATTGGAGTCTCAGCTTGGCACAAGAAGAAAGGCTAAGACATGCCAGAATTTGCAGAGACATATTCCTCAAGTTGCTTGAACTGTATTTGGCTCTCAGACTCCTAGCAAAGACCACAAGACTGAAGGTCACCATGTTCATACAGAAAATTGTTAAGCATGTGAGTGCACACACAATTGATTTAGTTCACGTGTGAGTCCCGGCCATCGAGGGCACTTTGCCACATGCATTCTTCCCTGTATAGGGCTTCTCCTTCCCCTGACAAGGAGCAGCCATTTCACTCAGATCACTCATCTCACTGGCTAAAAACCTCCAGAGCAGAGCAGCCTAGCCTGCAGTTTTGCCTTTCTCTGCCGTGAGAAAAAACATTCACTGTAGTTCTCCAGGTTACCAAGCATGTATTGGAAAACTACTGGGCCTAAAGAGGCATGGGAAAAAGAATGAAATCCAACTCTGTGGCCTCAAGGGCAAGAAGGGATTGCACAGCACTGTCTGGACAGTCTGCCCGCAACACTCGACTCTTCCCAGAGGTGCTTACACTCACCTTCCTTATAAATAAACCTGCTTAAGCCACCCGTGCCAAGCCTTGAAAGAAGAGCGGGCAGACACCTACAGCAAAGTCCGTATTCTATGAAAATTGCCCTGTTGCAAACAATCAGGAAGGATACGCTTGCAGAGACTGGGACTCTGATTCAATTCAATTCACAGCTCAGCAATCAATTTCCATAGCGAGACAGAGAAAGGCACTCTCTGTGCCTCAACAACCAATGTATAGCAGGGAAACCATGCAGTCTTTATCCCTTTTACTGGTCTGCAGAGGTTGGCTCTAAGGTTACTGATACACAGCATAATCTAGAAAGACTCTGAAGTATCTGAACTAGCTCTTGAGATCAACTCAAAGAGTGGAAGACATTCACATTGACAGTACGTTGAGTCAGCCCTGATGAAAAGCAGGGTCTGTCCTGTAGGATGCCAGCTAGGCATCTCTTTCTACCACTAACCTCAAGACCCTTGAGAGGAGAAATAAGCTGGCAAATGTCCCTGGCACAGGGTCACAAGGCAAAGATAATGCTGACGCTCCTCAAAGCTCTTGGTGAATGATCCCTCTGGCAAACATAACTCCCTTTCTCTCACAGAAAACACAGCAGCTGTGTTCTGGGACTTCTCTAGAGAAAGAAAAAAATGTTGCCCCATGAAGTTGAGGCGAGGGTGAATAAAAAGAGGAGTGTGGCATCGCTGGAGAACAGAGGTTGTGCAAATAACACAAGCCATGGTTGAGAAGAGAAACACGGCAGGTGAGATAGGGAAAGGAGGATTACAGCATTTCAGAAGGGGCATAATAACAGACAAACATGTTAACATTGGTGTATAATAACACTTAATATAACAAGTATTTGGAATTGCAAAACCCCTACACCATCACAAATCTTGATGCAGGATAGCATCGGGCCACATACGCACACTAACACTTAGGCATCTCATTCCCATTAGCTTTAATAGGAATTATGCATCCAACTAGGGTTTGGTAACTTTCTACCTCCATGAACCTGCACTGAAGTACAAATAAGGCCATGAATTGGGACCGTGTCTGTCCAGAGGATGCTAGTATTGGGAAAAAAAAAAAAAAAAGCATAACTGCATCTGGGTGCTGCTAGCTCCAAACTCATGCTGTGTCTTAAGCGTACGATTGCTTTCAAAGCTGATTCTGCCTTCTCTGCAGGCCTATTCCCTAATGGTATCACCTACTGCATGTTCTAGCTTGCATTAAGCAGCACCCTATTCACAAGAAGTAATTTTGCAAGAAATTGAGGTGATTTCAGCATATTTCAAGGTATTAAAATCACTTTAGCAAGTATCAAACTCTGAAGTAAAGTAGATAATAGGCATTAATCACCCAAGTAAGTCCATTAGTCAGTTGCACAGCATTCGTGGCTGTTCTTGCACTGACAGTATCAATGAAGTCAGAATGCAACATCAATCTTCTCCAACTTGCTGTAGCAAATCCATGTTACTTGAGCGAGATAAAAAAAATTCAGCCCTGTGATCTCCTCCCTTGCTTTTGCTAATTACTTTGGTACAGAGATCTCAAAACTATATTTATGCCACAATAAAAAGGTAATGGCTCATCTAGCCTGCAGAGGCATAATTACTACAAATATATTTGTAATTCAGGTGATGATTCTGAATAGCATGTTTCCATGGGCAAAGGCCAAAAGGAGCAAGCAGACTGATGACTGTTACCTGGCTGCCAGTCTTCTAAAACAGAGTTTCCTCCAAAAAGATCAGCACTGCTGCCTAAAAGCTAACATGCCTAAAAGTATGTGTCTCAGGCATCATATAATATTTTGTCTTTCCTCATATTATTGGTTGAAGTTGCATATTTTCAGAGGGTTGGGGTTTTTTTCTTCATATTTTGTCAATTTTGCTGTAAGCAAAGAGCATGAGATAAAGGATCACTAAATAAAACATCTTTCACTCTTGAGAGTCAAATTTCAGCAAACTGTCTACCACTATGGAAATAGTTGTTCAATACTTATACATATTTAATGCATAGGATATCTAGATTGATTAAAAAGCCAAACAAAATGAGATGTGGATTTATATATTTGTAATTAACTTACATATACAATTGGATTTATCAATACCATTCCGTGTTATTGCAGGCAATCTCCTTAGTTTCCTAAAATCACAAAGAAAGTTCCATACATAGAATCTAGATCCATGTTCTTAAAATTCCCTATTTAAAGTATCCCTGTTTGTTAAATGCAAGAGGAATAGTTGGGGAAGAAGAGAAGACCAAATTAAAATAAAAAATACAGGTTTTCCTTTTCTAAGTTATGGAAGGAAAAAAAAAACCTGTGAAGTCTGGAAAATAGACTAATCCCAGTGAAGAAAATGTTCTAGAAGTTTAAAGTTCTACTTATAATCAAAATATAAAGGATGGAGGGATGCTGAGGAGTCCAGACAGGTATTTCTGTTAAGCCAGTAAATGATTGTTTGCATTTCTCTTAGTCACAGTGTCTAGAAAGATTTTACCTTAAAAAGACCACAGCAACCATCTGAAGAGCAGCCTGTCTCTGCTACAGAGATCTGCTGCACAGTTACCAGCAGCATTGCATGTATTTACCTCAGCGCACACCAATTCCGAAGGCAAATGTTGTCTTTCCTGCTCCAAATGGCCAAAGATAAGAACATTGCAAACGCAAACTCTCATGTAGTACCTTTGCCCTTGCCAAGCAGCTATAAGTCTGAGGTACTTCCTGACGTCCCTCCTCCTGTGAGGGGAAGTCAGAGCTGAGGAGACAAGGCACCCATCATGTCGGTAGCTGTCTAGCAAGCAGACCCAAGCCTGTTTCCTGCCAGTGCCTCCACACTGCACACAGGCAGCCTGCTGCAAAGCCCCCAGCAACACCCTTCTGCCGACCACCTACCTTGGAGCCGTGTCCTTGGCGGCGCTGGAACACAGAGGCTGGGTACCAGCAGTTTGCGTTCCTTCCGCGCGGCCCTCGTCTGCTCACACCTGAGCCTACACCACTCCTTACCAGTGCTGGGACCAGCACCAGGGCCGCACAGGGAGCCACACCAGGACCTGACCCTACTCACACATAACTATCTGCAGCCAGCTCATTTTTCAGAGAGATCGGTCTCTGATCCTACTGACGACTCTACCCCGTGCATTGCTGTAGCAGCACAACTTGTAGGGGCACATGGGGAGCGTGGAAAAAGGAACCAACACAGGAAATCTCCTGAAAAGAGGAGCTGCTTAGGCCATCCCCATTGCCAAAATAAGTAACTTGGTAAGTAAGTAGTTTAAAGCCCATTCTCAAACAAAGATTTAACCCATCCAAATTCCTGAATTCTGAGCCTTACTGCTTCTCCTCCATCAATCCCTGCTTCCAAGAAATCCAGAAATCTAAGCCTACTAGCTGAATTTTGATAACTGTTCTCTCACTTGCAGTGAGGGTTAAGTAACCACCCTCACATCGTCTCTCTCTCAAGAACACAAAGCCATCCCCAGCACAACCATGCCAGGAAGGGGTGATTACAGTTAACTGGTTGCAGTGACTAATTCATGTTTGAAATAATTTATCTTGCCAGATTCTTTTGGTACTTCTGTCTCAAGCAAGAACTCAGAAACTGTTGAAAACACACAGAGAGATAGATGGACAGCAAGCAAAAGAGTAGAAAAAAACGAAAAAGAAAATGGACAAACAATAAACATGTTTGAGTTTAAAATCAAAATGGGTTAGTTTACAGGTCTTGTCTAGTTTTAATCCTAGATGATGTGTTTGCCTGAACCAATCTGGCCATTGTCAGCAAACAACTGGCCATCATCAAACACTTCAATAGTCTTCTTTTGAGTTATTTTCTGTGTTTCTGCTTCTTCACTGCCAAGTGCTCAAACCTATTTGCAGTGGTTTGTTTTTCTTTCCAGTTTGAAGAATGTGATGACAGTCAGTGCAAGAAAGCCGTACAATAGTTAATATTGTGCAAGCACTGGAGTGATGAGAAAACTGTTGTCAGTAAACACGGTCATTTCTCTAAAATGTATTTATCCAGTTATTAGACTCGCTTAGTCCATGCTTGCGTGGACTACTGGAATTACAGAATACTACATTTTCAAAATGTTCCTTTAATTCTATTGACAAAATAGAAAAAATGAAGCTGAATACCTCAGGATAAGATGGGCAGTCTTGTATGAAGAGCACATTCCCTAGAGAGCAAATGGAAGATCTTAGCTCTCACATACAGCTTCATAAACCATTAAGGAGACAGAACACTGTCTGTTCACACTTGAGTCAACAGCAAAATTTCACTGGCATAAGAATCAGCACCAACATGAGAGCTGATCTGAAACACATGTCCAGGCCCTAGCAAGCTACCTTGACAGAATGGTTCACCCACAACTACTACAGATAACAGTATCTCCCTCCTGAAAAACAAAACTTTTAGTAATATACTCGCAAGGAAAGGAAACCAGAAATTCTACCTCCTAAAAGCACTCTTTTCTTCCCACCCACTTTGAGCAGATTTTCTCTGCTTCTTGTCCCTGTCTCATTTCTAAGTCAAACTCCTAGCAGCTGCTTATTGAAGACTTTAGTGATGATTCTGGCTGGCTGGTGGCAGCTTTTTTCTTTCAAAATAACAAGGAAAGATACACAATAAGAAAGATTTCTTCACAGTTTCCAACACAGTGAATGAGTAATTCCAAAGGTATCAAGAATTTCTTCCATTTCCAGTGTTGCTCTCTTCTGCTTTATTTAGATGATATGACAAAGAGCTAACTTAAGAGATATCAGCAACGCCATACCACACAGAAGGATTGCCTTTGCAAGGGGGAAGGATATAATTAACAGCTGTCACATATAAAAGTTCATTGCACATTATTCTTTTGCAATGGAGATTCCTGAATCCATTTCAATAGTTTATCAAGATAAAACAAGGTAAACAAAACAAGATAAAACCCAAACAACTCCTCCTATAATTTATTCAAATGTTTAAACACTCTTTAAGAGATAACTTAGTCCGCTGCTGAGGGATGTGCTGATGGCATATAAATAACCATACACACAGGCTTTGCTCACTTTAGGGCTTTGATTTAAAACTCAGAGAAGATTCCAGAAAAAACAGCAAATTGCAACTTGCCGCAAGTAAACTACACTCTTGAAATCACACTGCATTCACCATAGCCATGGTGAGATGAGAGAGTGTTCATGCTGAATCTCTGTGCTACATGAAAATGCACAGCCTGTATAAAGCTCATGTTCCAGAGATCCAAATTAAGTTTTCATTCACTGTTGATTTTGCTCACTTTTGCAAACATTTGATAGAACTGCTCTTATTTACTTAATCACTACTGCAGACCCAATACCAGCTGCAGATAAATCAACAAGAACATTCTTGTTATTCTGGCATGCCTTCTGTTAGCTCTTATAAAAGACGTTTCCATTCTTGCATGCCTAGGAATAAAAGTTCCATCAATCAAAATCATTCATCAGTTTTATAATGCCCCTCTGCATGACCTTCATTGCCTCATGCAACAAGCAACCTGCTGAGTCTTCTTCTGCAAAGAAGAAGCCTATTCATCTAATCCATCAAACAGAAAAGGAGTAATTGTTTTGGTCGAATTCATGGAAAAGGTTCACTGTGGTAGCTGACTGAACCCCAGAATCCACACCACCTTAAAACTCTTACCTTCTAGCATGCAACAGGCAATATTGCAGTAACCACACAAGCAGGAAGTTAACAACTGCATTTAAACAGATTGGGCCTGATCATCTTTACACCAATGTTGTAATGAGAACACTACAAGCAAGAATTATTTTAAAATTACATCCCTTAGATGCTGCTTACGATACAGCTTTTCAAGAACTTTATAGTAATATTCTCCTTTAAGATAGGCAGCATAGGCTTTATGTCACACTTCACAGCATTTGAAAACTTGGAGTTGGGTACTATATAAAAGAAGAATTTAAATGGTTTGAGTGATTTCAAGAATGTCTTCAGTGATTTATTCATATTGCAAAACTACTGCTGAGAGGCTAACTCTACGTGGCCCTAATACAGAGACTACTCTGATGTGAGCTTTAATTATACATAAATAGCATCTGAAAAAGATTTGCTTTTGAAACTAATCCTTTCATACCTTGACTCATATTTTTTCTCCACCAATAGGAGTCATTTAATAGATTAAACTATTAAATATTACTCTGGTCCAGACCTGGATCGTAAATCTCTGAGACAACATTTTCAATTAAGACAGCCTGAAATGACCTGTTTTTCAATGCCCAGCATCTGACACACACATTTTGTTTAACTTATTATTCTAGTCATGGAACTTGTTAAAATTAGGTGGCATAGCAGAACCTAAATTACAGATTAGGACAAACCTTGGAATTATATAGATTTGTCTTTTTTCCAGATCCCTTGACCTTATTTTCTTAAATCCAGCCTGACCAAGGATCTCTCTAGATTATTAAATTTTTAACACTTTTCAGATTTTAATATTAGGAGCATGAAACTACTGAAAAATATGTAATGAGAAAAGCAGAGGCTACCACAGATGGGGAACTAGTGGCAAGAACTGGAAATAAGAACTAGAAAGGAACTGGTTCGAGTTTTAGGGTCGATAAAAAAGATTCACCCTTTCAGTAATCATTCTGAAGTATTTCAGACTGCTTTGTATTTGAGGAGGAATGTTAATTTCCTCATTCCCCATCCCAACCTAATTTGCACTGCATATCTTTCCCCAAAACCTTGCAATTGTAGTAAGGAAGATTAGAATGACAGCATTTTATTTTAATTTAATTTTAGTGTATATGACTTTATATTAGTATATATACACCAGTTGGTTTTAATGATTTCAAAAATTCACTGACATCCATGCAGAACAGACCATCTAGCACCCAATACCAGGGAAAAGAAGTCATGTTTTGTTCTAAAATCTTCCGTGAATGTTGTTTTTCTCTGTTAATTTTACATCATTTTTTCCACTCTTCTAGATCCTTCATAAACACTAATATATTACAATATGGCTTAACCTCAGATAGACTCCCAGGCACTGCACGAGGAACCGTTAACTGTATCAAAATATGATCTCATTCTGCTTTTTTCTTACTGCTTCACCAGTTCCTCATCTCATGCTCTCTCTCCCAGTTAAATTAAAAATAAGACCAAGTGAGGAGCTTTGTCAAAGGCTTTTTGAAACATGATCTCTCCATAAAAGTTGCTGCAAAGATGCAGACTACACCAAATGGAAAAGGGATCAGAAGACCAACTGCCTGGGCATGACTCATTTTCTGCCACACATGTGAGCTATGCCTTGAGAAAGGCACAGAGACAGAGATCAAGACATCTGTGATAAAATGGGGTCTGTAGTTTAGTGATTGGCTTCAAGTAAGCTCCAAGCTTCATCACTCTGGAAAGGAATTGTTTGTGCAAATTTTATGCTGACTCCCAGCAGACCCTCCTTGCCTAAGTCATTAAGACTCTCCCTCTTACCACTATTAGTCACGCTGAGTACTAATATTATTCATTATTACTCATAGTTTAGTCTTTGAATAACCTAATTAATTTCAGTGAGAAATTTGCAGTAGGAGGTATTAGATAATCTATGCCTTTGTATATGCATGCATGTCTAATTAAAGGCTATCAAATGAGACAACTGTTTCCCTTGCTGACTAAGCTGATCCTTGAAACTATGGACCCAGAAGTGAAAGTGTTTGTGGCTGCTGCTAAAGACGTGCTAAGTCAAGCTTTCAAAAGTACATGTGGCAGAATCAGTCTTCACAGCAATTTTCATGAGGATACTGCAAACTCATACCAGCCTTTCACCTCTGGGCTCTACTGTATAAAAGAAGCTTGGAAAGGGGAAGTTGTCTGGCCCTCAGTACTCCCAAACAGCATATTAGTATCAAAATTGGGAAGCAGATTTAGAAGAAAACACACACAAGTTTGTTCCTCACAGACCACTCTTCCTGTCCTTGGAAGTTGTCTGGCCCTCAGTACTCCCAAACAGCATATTAGTATCAAAATTGGGAAGCAGATTTAGAAGAAAACACACACAAGTTTGTTCCTCACAGACCACTCTTCCTGTCCTTGGAAGTTGTCTGGCCCTCAGTACTCCCAAACAGCATATTAGTATCAAAATTGGGAAGCAGATTTAGAAGAAAACACACACAAGTTTGTTCCTCACAGACCACTCTTCCTGTCCTTTTGTGGATGCCACTGACATTCAAAACATTTCTCCTTTGCAGATCTTCCTGCTTCTAAAGCAAGGGAGAAGAGCAAACCAGTTAACCACTCATTATACGATCAAACTTTGCTTTACCACCCTCTGAAGGCATCCTGTACTAGGATCATCTGGGAGAGAAAGGCAGACTCTACTTAAAGAAGTAAAGGGCCGTGAGAGTGTCTCAAACCACCCAGGTTGTAAATAATATGGAAGTCATTGCTTTTCATTTTTTAAAAAGGAGAGTTAATTTTCTCAGTAATTTCAGAACATTGCAAAACTTCTTGTATTGCAACATTAATTCTTTAATTATATTTTTAAAGAGGAAAATTCTTGTGTTAACTTTCTACAGAAATGAATTGGGACAGCAGTGCTACAGGCAGCAGGAGACTGGAGGGGGATGCTGTCTGAAAACAGGACAATGAGTCAGAAAAGCATGACTGATGTCTGCTCCCCGATAATTTCCTTCGAATGTTAAAGGAATTCCTGTTATGGGTGAGAATTACAACTTTTTACTCTGTCCCTATATCTTCCCCTCACTCCCCTCCCCCAAGCAAATATTACTAACACAGCTCCAAAGTCGTCACCCATCCTGTTTTCTCACCACTACCCACCTCATCCCTATGAAAGCCAGCTGGATCAGGCAATGCCTGTGAAGCCAGCCTCCTAATCCCATCAGGGCAGGGTGATAGCAATCTGAAAGCGGCAAGGCGGGACACTTTCTAAATACTACCACCCACAGGAAAAATTGTACTCAGCTGCCTACAGACTGTGCAAGTCTGTCTGCTCTCCTGGCCTGGAAGAGGAGAAGGAAAACAAGGACGGGATTAGTCCATGCTGTTCAGTGACTAGGCGGTGGAGCAGCAGACCCAGTCTTTCCCCCAGCTCTGTGCAGCACACCTTGAATGTCAGCCCCGTGTATTGGATTGGCACTGTCTCATGCACTGGACATGTTGTCTCACGAGGAGTTCCCTCCTCACCTCTGTCTGAAGCCAGGGTCAAACTTCATGTTCAAGACAGAGCCACAGGCTGGTGTGATGGCTGAGGTGAGGTGAATCATAAAGATTCACCATAAACGTAACAGCTCTTTTGCCACCAGACCCCACTTACTGTGCTTCCATGTTCAACAAAGTCCTACTACAGGATGCATGTGATCAACAAGGGCCCCTCTTCCACCCTCACAACCTGCTGCACCAAAAACCTTCCTCCATCACAAGCTTGGCTGCAGCATGTTTGAGAATAAATCAGGACATGGCCCCCTGGATGATACAGTGCTGTCTTCTTCCCTAAATTGTAAACATGAACCATCCCCTGCAGCTGGGGACAATTTTAGTCACCACAAACTCTTTAAAAAATAACAGCCTATGCCCTTTCCTCAGAACTGGTGTTGTGTTTTTCTCTGATACAGACAAATACTGAGGCTGGGGAAGAAAACATCTGTCTCCTCCTCCTGGGTGGAGCCAGACTACAGGCAGGCACGGTGTTACCCAAAACAATGAATTAAGTGATCCTACCACTGACTGAGCTCTCAAATACTTCCTTTCTGTCAGATAGGCTTCTTCTTCACACATGAGGAGGAGTGGAGTTCTCAGACTTGCAAATATTATCAAAGGTACATTAAACGTATTGATTGCTAAGGTATGTTTCTAGTCAAGGGCCAATGCCAACATGGACCACAGTTGCATACAAACCCTCCATCTCTTCCTTCTAAGAGCTCAGTCCTACTTCATAATCTCGTAGAGATTGACCAATGCTGACGTACTTTAGCTTGAAAAAAAATCAACTCCAGGGCATTTGCAAAAAACTACTATAAAAGCTAGAGTATATCAGACAAAACCAGGAACTTCCACACCTGCAGTTATATCATTCCAGCTGTATCAATCAGAAAAATCTGAATTAATATATTTCTTTGTTGGAGAAATAGAGGATACAGTTATTTACCTACCATGTTAGAATGTAGTGAAGAAATATTAGGCAACATCTCTCTCCTAGGTCATAAGTCATCACACAAGTACCTAGGAGTATTAGGACTTGCACTTATTTTTTTCCAAAAAATCTCATCATGTAATCTGTGTTCTACATATACAGTCATTGCAATTCTCATGGATATGATAAAATTGCCTGTTATGATCTCGTAAGAAACATGTTTCATCAGAGGTTCAATTAACAAATACTTTTTAATGGAAAAAGAAAATTAAACACCACACCCACTTTAAAACTATCTCAATTTTGATCATGAAAATGCTGGGTCAGTTTTGTGCCCAGATACTGGTAGGCAAATGGCAAATTGACTTCACTGACTTCAATGTGAGAAGGATAGGCCCTCGAGGCAATGTATTTTAACTTACTGATATTCACAGGAATTTCCCTGCAAGCACAAATGTCATACAGTAACCACTGGGCAAGAATAAAATAGCGACATTATTACTAGTGCAGAATAATGGTTCAGGACCTTTGCACTGTGCCCTATAGTGCAAATGCCACCACATTTATTAAGATATTTCTTTTCCTTTGTGTTTGAGGGTATGGATCACAGCAGGAAACATTTTTATTTTTACAGTGACCTTTACAAAGCTGGCACAGTTAGATTATGTGATGGTAATGGGACAACCCAAAGGTCATGAAACATTATTCTGCCCTAGTAACTATTAGGGATGTGATGGGAGTTAGGAGAGGTATCTGTCCCTAGGGCCAGTTTTCCACCTCTGGAGACCTGGTTTCAGTATTGGCCACACCAGTTACACACCGGAGGCTGAGCCTCCACTAACATTTCACCAGTTAACTGAAGGCTATGCTTTCCGACTTGATGAAGTTCCCTCTCTCTTTAGATACTACTGAATCATCCTGAAAATAATGTTAATACTGGAGGGAGTGAGAGCCAATTTCCAACCGTAAAGGAAAATTCTGCCATCCCCTTAGGAACAAAGTGAAACTACAAAACCGGCTTGAAGGTGAGGGAGAGGCATTATCCTGGCTAACACTGACAGATAAAGGCTTCTAACGCAGCAGTGCACAGCTTGTTGGCAGCAGGCTACACTTGTGACATTTCACTGTGATTGTCAAAACATTAGATTATGATGACAGCAGTACTTATTGTGTTAGTTCATACTTTTCAAAGTGGATGAAAAGCATAGGAAAAAAAAGTTTTAAGAGCATTTAGTGTGCATTTGTATAGCATGTAAGAAAGTGAACAGCGACACTGGCTAATGGGTACAAATGCCTGCAAAATATGTGTATTTTCATCACAGTGTCATTTAGGGACACAGGATGCAAAGTGACAACAGAAAAAAATAGTAAAATCCAAGGCTCAAAAATCACATGGAAGACAAAAAAAGCAGTGATGAGACATTAAGGAAGCAGAAGCTGGTGCATCCACTGATGAGTTCAAACTGTCCTGTTGATTCACACGTAACATAAGGTCAAGTAGTTGCAGCAGAAAGAACAAGATTCCTAGGGATGACACATGAATTAGAAAACCATTCGCCTCCTTTGTTTCAGAACACCCTGTTCTGGCACTGCCACAACATGTCACTTTGAAACCAAAATGGCATTGAGAAGAATTACACAAACATGGGCGTGTGGTTAACCCTGCTGGGGCTTGTTACCATGATGTAACCACCTGATTTTTTTTCCTCAATGTTTTGCATGCCAGGATTATACAATGTTTTTTACAACTTTTAGCCTCCAGGCCTTAATTATATTTGCTGGTACAACAGTATTTTATGCTGTATAACTGTAACAGAACACCACCTTGTCATGTCTGTGCAACAGTAAGTGCATCGCATGGTTCTCCTCACGTGCAGCCAACGCCAAAAACATCTGAGATATTCTTCTGTGATAGAAACAGGAGAAAATTGCACTGAGAGAGATGAACCAATGGCAATGTCACAACAATTTTAGAACACAAGAAGAATGTGTTTGGGAACTAGATTTTTAGAAAGGTTACCGGTAGGATTCTATCCTGGGGTTTTTTTTATTTTGTCCTTTAAAAAAACCCCAAAAATCAAACCAAACCAAAACTGACGTAATTTTCAAGGAAAATTACCACAGAATAAGTCTTTTTTTTTTCCCTTTTTTTTTTTTCTTTTTTTTTTCTGACAGGGTTTGAACATGCCTGGTGAACTTTGCATTGGCTTCTCCCAAAGTGAGCAAACAGGTTTTGTGACACAAACCCGCCCTCTGCTGGAAGTACAAGAATATGGTAAATGAAAAAGAGAATCCCAATACATTTCGAAAAGGATGTCGTTGATGTATTTTGTACACAAACAGCACTTCTTCACATTGTATGTTATTTTTCTTTGAATGACAATGAACTAATTTTTCAAACTCTGAATAATCCACGTTATTCAGTGCTACAGAACAAGGTACATACACCTTATCTACCAAGAGAACTTTGCTAATCCTGCATAAACCTAAGTCTATGAAAGAAGGCAAATGCTGATACAGTGGAGAGTCTGAGGGAAGCACTGACATGATAACAATACCTGTGTCTTCCTTTCCTCATGAAATTCACCACTAGCTGGCACATGTGCACCTCACCTCTGGGAATATTCCATGTTCCTCTAATATTTTCACCCTCTGTAGACTGAAAGTCATATCTACCATTACTGTCTTGTCCCATTTCAGTATAATACCAATTATTTTTTGCCTTAAAAAATCCTAAAAACCTCTTTCAACAGCTCCAGCATATATGCTGTATTCCCATGCACAAAGATCAATGCATGTTAAATAGACCCTCAAGTCCCTTCAGCCTGATACAAAGACAATATTTTTCATTTAAATAGAATAACCTTGTTAAAAGTCAGTCTCCTTGAAAATATGTTACCATCCAGTCCAAACAAATGAGTGTGACCAGTCTTTCCTCCCTGAAAAGTTGCAGATGTAGAAGGTTTGTAAATATAAGGTTTGTAGGTACCATTCACTTACTGCAAAAAAACCCACCCTATTTCTTGCAGCATTTCTCACTCTCGACTGACAGCTAACTTGTGGCTTGTTCTTAAATCCTCTGGTTCCTTACCCCTGGGTATTGCAGCTTGTCAAACGTGGGCACATTGCCAAAAGAAGATATTAATGGCATTAGCTCAAAAAAGCGCTCGTGCCAAGAGCTGAACTTAAGGACCATTTTCACTGTAGCCTCTGCTTTTTCATGGACTTTATGCCAGGAAATAATTGTGCCCAGGGGCTCCTGCACAAACACAGGGTTACTTGAAAGAGTGTAGCCACGATCACCATACGTGTCCCAGGACCTGAAAATCTGTTCATCCATGTTTGAAGATGACTTTCTTGTAGATGTGATGCCCCAGCCGAGTACCCCAATGGGGTAGGCAGGACTGGAAACATCAGTGGATTTAAGGTGATCAAACATGCTTTTAGTGACCTTCACAGTTTCAAGGTGTGCATATATTCAGATCCTGCAACTTTCCGGGGACGGATAGCTCACCTCCCTGCGCAGTACCTACTGCTGTGCCGTCATTCAGCCATGCTTTTACACCAGCCGGCAGGAGTCTTCTTCTTAGGCAAAGGTGTCCTCTCACTCACTACTAGGGCTGGACTCCTTTGGAGCTGACTGCTCTACGAGCTGCTCTCACGTAGACCTGCAAAGTGCTCTGAGGGACAGCCTGGTCCATGGCATCCCTGGCACCCCTGGCAGATAAGTAAAAGTATGGAATCACTGCCTTGCTCGGACCAACCGATTCTCTGTGGTTTTTTCTCCTGTGTAGGACAGGAGCTCTGGGATCCTGCTGTCCTCCTTCCTATTCCAACTGTAGCCAGCATGCATCATGAAGAACAAAATGAACAACCTGGCTGATCACCTGGCTTTTGTGAAAAACAAAGGCTGCTGCACTTAACTGTGCTCTGATTTCAACAGCAGTCAAAAATCAATATGTCTGTGTAGACACTGATGATCCTGCCTTTGAAATATGAAAATTTCTCAGCAATATGAAAATTGACCTGCCAAAGGGCCAATACCTCAGAAATTCTAAAGGCTCTGGAAAACCCTTATAAGGAAGTGTACAGCCCCATTCTTGGAAGAAAAGATTACATCTGGAAATACATGAAAATACCTTATTCACCAACCAAAAAAAAAAAAAATTGTATGTATGTATTGCAGAGTTAAATCTCCTGGTTATGTACTCTGTAGGAAGGTGTTTCAGTCTAAGCAATATTCCAGGAGAATCAGAGCTCAAATCACCCCTTGCACCTTTGCACTGCACAAATAAGTAAGTCTGGCCTTCAGGACAACCCTCAACAGGCAGAGGCTTTGCCAGTATCTTGTGTCTATATAATCAGGTGGAAGAAATACAATCCAGTAAGTACGGAACATAAAAAATACATTCTTACATTTTCATGTTGCTGAGCAGCACTGGCATTTAATTAACAGGATCCCAGGATGAAGGCAAATTTGTGATATTTAAGATAATTATTAACTGAGTTAATGTCTTGCATTTGACTAGCAAATAAAGCCTATCTTTATTAAACCAAAGTAAAGCAGTGAATTAACTGGTTTTATGGCACATTCACTTCCTTTCTGTGACAGGGCCCTAACCTACAAGAATTGTCTACTTCAGTAGGTGAGAAGACATGGCATTTCCAGCTGTATCTTACATTACCCACCTTAAGAGCTGGTGATGGTACCTGCAGGTGCGAGTCTAGTGCTCAGTGAGCACAGGCTGGAGAATGCAATGGGACACGCCGGTAGGACTGGAAGACAGGCACAGGATGACAGCATTTTAATAGCTGAATTCTGATCCCAGTTACTTTCATACAGATGCTCTGGCACACTGCATCTGTTTTCTAGTCCTTCAAGTCCTCTAATACTTTTCTAGGAAAGGATATCATCTTTCCCTCTTTTCCATTTCCCTGCTTCTTTTTGTGCAACTCAGTTCTGTTTGCATTTCACCTCATGAGCTCTCCCCTCATTTTCATCTCTTTCTCTCCAGCCTCTCCTCTGTGTATCCTCAGTCAAATGTAGTTGGGGTGTAGTTCTCACAGTTTATTACATCAAGAGTAAATATTTAGAATAGAACATTTAAAATGAACAAAAATGGGTTTCTGAATCTACATGTTGATCAAAGAAAAGTGTGGTAGAGAAAGAAAACCAAACCAAACCAACCAAAACCAAGCCAGTCCATTTTTTCATTGACTGCATGTTTCCTCTACCTGTTGAAGTCAACTAAAACCAAACTACCTAACATTTGGAAAAAGCTGTGCCAAGTCCTTCTTTTTTTCTGGGTTTGTGTAGTTCAATGACATCTATTGAGGAACTAATTTTACATTTTTTGTCTTTTAATATTAAAATTCCTGCTTACACAGTTCAAGTCTTGGTAATACAATGATAATTTTCTTCCTTAGCTGTCACTTACACTCCCTACTGTTTTGTCATTAATTATACCCCCAAAGGGGTAGCTGTATTTTTAGAATGATCAAAAGGCATTTGACCAAATGAGTGGGACACATCTCTGAATTTTCTATGTCATAGTTAAAGTTATTTGCATAGGCAGGTATTTTTTTTGCCTTGTAATCTTGAAACACTGTGGTCACAGCAGATTTTTGCTTTGCCATTTTCAAACGATAATGTGTCAAAACCCTCCTGGCTCTGTCCTGCTCACTCAGTTCTGATCACTGTGCCCTTTCTTCCCTTTAAGTTTTCTTCTTTTTTCCAATCAAGACATATTAATTCAATCTCCCTAATTTCAGAGGCAGATGAAGTGCAGCTGACAAGTTTGAGGTGAAGAGAGAAGGAAATTTCTGTCTTTACTCCTGTTAAAAAACCCCGGGTTTGGTCACATATTTTCTCCTGTAAAGTTGAAGTTCCACAGCACTTCAAAGGCCCAGCCTATGAATGTGGAGACAGCATCCAGCATATCCAGGAGCTCCTCTCCAGAACAGATTCTGTGGGCATCACCACAACAGAAACAGTAAATATTCATTTTCCAATTAATGCCAAAATACCAGCAGAATGCAAAGCAGAATATAAAGGCCCCAAAACCTGTCCTTATATTTGCATCATACCAACTAACCAAATAAATTGGCAGTCAAAACACGGCTGCAAAAGGTCGCAGCCAGGAGTGGATAGCGTGTTCGGTTTCCTTCCTTCCCCGGCAGCCAGGTGTTGTGGAGACACCTTTCGAACCGGCCGCTGTTCAGCGCGCACACTCGCACAAGAGGGCACTGCAGCCACGCACATCGGGGCACAGTGCCTCAGCCAGCAAGCCGACCACCTGCGGAACAAGGCTTGGAACAACTCTTCCCTCAGTTAAGAGCCCTCGTCTCCTCACCCAGGCTGGCAGCAACCACAGCGCTACGTGCTGAGGTGTCGCACCGGTACCCCTTGCACCGACAGGCAGAATGCATTGCCCTGGGGTGAAATACACCTTGCAGAGTTTATCCCAGTTCCAAATTTGAATAAAATTTGACAGTTATGGTTTACCTGCATCCCCGGGGAGTTGAAGTCAGGAAAACAATCTTAAGCTTCTTTAAAAAAGAAGTTTAAATCTCAGTTCATGTTACTGAAAAAAAAAATCTTCCCTGCTTGTAATAGTGTGAATATGTGGATTATACTGGCAAACAGAAACCTAGACATTAATTCACAGGACAACTTCTTAAAAAGCGTTCATGGCAGATTGAGGTGAAAAATGTACTAGTGTGTCTGTCCACTTGTAAATCCTGTTTATGCTTCGAAATAAATGGTCTGTCTTTAGGATTAGAGCATTCACAATTTTCACTAATACAGATACAAGCAATAAGCACAATATACCCCAAAATATCAGCCTACCACTAACACAAGACACCTGTAAGAGTTACCCAACTTCAGGTTCCCCACTTAATATTTTATATTATATTTATAATAATGAACAACAAATAGCAAAAAAGGTGAAATACTTACATCCTATCTCAGTACCTCAAAGTATCCAAGGTTTGTAGCTCTAGAAACAAAGTAAGAGAAGTCTGTTACATGGAATTCTATTTATGTTCTGATTTGACTCTAACACTGGGTGGACATGAAGGTTATTTGGCAAAGAGAATTTCAGGATGGAAAAATTAGAAGATTAAAATAATGTCTAAAATCAACCGCAGAGGGGGCCATTCCTGGTAAATCAAAGAGTATAAGCATAAGCAAATCCCACTTGTGCTTTTAGAGTGCTTTTCATTTGGCACTGATGATTAACAGAAGTGGTTTGAAAAGAATAAATCTCAGTAACATGGCTTGAGATTTCCAGTGGGGAAATCTGCCACCAAACCATTGCAATGTCAGGCTGTAGAATTTAAGGGGTTCCTATGGGGAATCAAGATTAAACCACATCAAGGAAGTGTTAAGCATGATAGTCCAGAAAGAGCTCAGGAAATCCTTAAAGCTGATTGCTGGAAGCTCTCAGGAGAGCTATCAGTCCGTAACCTATCTCACTCTCACACTCTGCTAGCCACTCTGGGGACAATGCGCTGCTCATGACAGACTCCTGGCCTAATGCCATAGAACCACCGTGTTCCTATACCCACCCTGGCACACAGGCACCCCTAACCATACCGATCCTGAGGGACGACCCAACAAACCACACCCGCCCTTCAGCCTACCTCCCTGCATCTTCATCTAAATGCTAACACATGCAAAGCACAAAACTTCCAAGTATTTTCCTGCTCTTAACACCTTTCTTGTGTCTCCTTTACCTTCTCTGCCCCACTTTTTCCAACCCTACACTACCCGCAACCCAACCACCTGTCTTAGGTAAGGTTTCTTTATGCATTCTTCTACTAGTAGATGCAGAATAAAAAGTCAGCTAAAAACCTATGACTTCAGCAGCTGATATTGATTAAAATTTGTCAGATTTCAGAACATCTAATAAATTGATATGCTGAATTTATTAGTAAGATATTTAGAAAACCACCTAGTCTTACAAGACACAGCCTTTCCCTTTTCTGTTTTTTCTTCTTTACTTTTACAACTTTGTCTTCTGTTGTTGTTGTGAAGCAGAGCTGAACTACAACAAGCCCAGTGAATGTCCAGCACACTTCACCCGATACAATCTTCTTGCCATGTAAAAACCAACCAAAAACTTCAACCACAAAACGGTCAGAAATGCAGATTTTTTTTTTTAATCCTCTCTGTAGCTAATAAAAGGAAAGTAGGGGATATTTGTAAAAACCTTAATTTTGTAAACATTTAGCTTCCTCCATATCTTCAAAAGATTCAAAGTGACCATTATTTACAACAGTATTTCATAGACCACTATCTCTGTTCCCAACATGCCAGATAATGGTTAGTAGCTTGCTACTCTATGATGACAATGCCACATAAACACCATGAGTTTTCAGAGACATTTATTCCAATAAAAAATAACACAGCAGATGACATGAAATCAGATAATAATGTTTTAATTCTCATCAAAGGCACAGCTAAGACCTGCATCTGGTGATCAACCTTTAGATTTCCTAGAATCTATCTCCCATCTTCCTCATGCCCAAACATGGCCATAAATTCCCCCTGCTTCCACAAAGATCACCTTTTGTGAATGAAAAAGTTCTTTGCTGCACTCAGTGCTAGCATTAAAGAACAGAAGCCTTCCCTATCTACGAACTGCTGCAAACAATGCAAGGAAGGTTTGAAAAGCTGTTTGTGTATAGCCAGTTCTAACATTTGCTATTTACAAAGACAAAACAACTATAATAAATTAATTCTACCAAGATTCTTTGCACTAACCACAGGAGCACTACAGGTGCATTTGTAAAGCCAAAGGGCATAGCACTAAAACAGAATAATCCCTTGTGACATACAAAAGAAGTGTCTGATTTGCTTCTATCATCCAAAGACATTTGCTTGTAGCCGCGCGCTACCTAAATCTAAGGTGTTAATGTACTAGCCTGACTTCAGAAATCTCAGGAGTTGCTCACCCCAGGCAAAAGATATTCATCTTTTTTGGGGGGCTACTATGCAATATAACACATGAAATCTCTATTTCTTAGAAGAATAAGGCAGCACCTTATATAACATCTAAAGGAACAGATTATTTTTCCCCCTTTCTAGGCTAATTCTTTTCTGATTAGATTTGTAAGAAAAACAACCATGTTGTTCTTCCACCAACCATCCCCCACATCTAAAGAAAACCTGCCAGAACAAAAATCCCAAATCCCCTCAAACCAACAACTCTCAGAGCCAGCACAGCACTGGACCATACCTCTCTGTTCAGATCCATTCTAAAGAGCTACAATTTTGTGTTACTAACCTAGGGCCAAATTCAGCATGTTCTACTCATATTAACTTCAATAGTGATGCATGAATAAATAGCATTCAGTGAGACTTCTTATCCTGGTAAGTATTACTTATCAATGTGCAGACTGACATATCTAGGCCTTTGTGACAGTGTCTCTCCCAGCTAGTCTGAAGGCACCCTAGATTTGGAAAGTCTCTGATTCCTGGCAGCAACCTACTTCTACAGGAAAAGTTTCCATACTTTTATCTCCAGAGTATCTTTATCTTCCTCCTAACCACACTCCTTTGCCTTTTCCAAGCTGCATCTGAAAGATTGCATGGTAGATCACTATGTTCATACATACTCTTTCCATGTTTAGGAGCATACTAGAGGGTCCATAACCATTAAAACGTGGTTTTTGTTAAAACATACCCATTTGCTGTGACAAGTGTTAAATTGGCAATCAGAAGTGTTAGAGGGTTGCAAGCCCACAAAACACATCTGTAAACCCTGTAAGAGTTGCTGCACTGAAGCTGGAAACTGAGACTATGATGCTTGCAGAAGTTGGACATATCCCTCAAGACGGCCACCTGGATCTTTCCTCCACACTGGGGAGGTCTTCCTTGTAGGGATATCCTATTTTAACTGACGTGGTAGTTCTTACAATTTAGGGACAGCTGCACAATCTGTAACAACATGTTAGCGAGTAGAACTTTCATGAAGCAAGTTAGAACATCAGCAGTGAGAAACACTCTACAGAAGAAGCTGCTCCTGATGTGTCTGGAAGTGTCCAGCTCAAGCTCTGGAAGAAAGTCAGATTCAGAGCAGGCATGCACAAATGGGACAGAATAGGGACTAAGATCCTGCATTAGCAAAGAAAATCCATATGCAACTCCTTCTCACTTCCTCCTGATGTGACTCTGTGCTGGGCTTCATGCCACAGAACTGGACTTAATTTTGTAGAAATAAGCAAGAAGCTTTGACTTGGCATTTAAAAGCTACAGCTCAAAGGCCTGTCCCTGTGAAGAGCTGACCACTTGATTTTTGCTGCAGTCAACTCTTTTTTTCAACACCCAATACCCTATACCCTCTGCAGAGCCACACTCTTCCTTGGGGATTTTAGTCCAATATTATCATCAGGAGCTCGGGCTGAGAAGATACCTGACTTAGTCAGAAACAACTCCAAGAAAGCATGAACCACCTTCAGAGTTCAGCAGCTCAATGATTTTGCCTGATCCACAGAAGAACACAACAGACTTTCAGGACTGTGCAAGAAACAAACAGGGCATTGCTCATTTGGAATAGAGATGGTCAAAAGTGTCAGAATATTACAAAGAAAGTTCAGCAAAAGCAGACACAGGAACCACTGAGCCAGCTTCTACTGATCCATTTCAGTGAAAATTTTGCTCTCATATAATGCTCCTCTTAATGAACAGCAGTGAACCCAAGATACTCTTTGGTACTGAGTGCTGTCAGAGGGCAGCAAGCTAAATATGCTTTTACAGTTGTAGGCTGAAGTCATAAAACGAGACTCTACCACAAAAAATCCACAGCGGTACAAAACATTAAAGGTTATTTGAACTGAAGCATTTCAGACCCTTTTGGAAAAAATACTGAGTGAAAACCTTTCTCTTAAATTCAGCCTGTCTAATCCCATTAAAAAGGTTATTGTACTCCAGCACGATACCAGAATGTTTCAGTTTTAAAGAAAGCAGAACTCCTGCCTTATTCATTATATTACATGTGATTTTGGAGTAACTGCTGCAGGAGGCTACTGCGTAGAAACTTCAGTGGTGTTTTTGGTACAGGTAATACAATAAATACACTTATTTACCTGATAGACTGGTATCTTTTAATAAAACTTTGACTTTTTCAGCAATTTAAAGCGTTGGTTGAATGAAAGATTTTCTTGATACTAATTTTCTGATACTATATTGGAACACAGCTGATGGTGAGGCTGTAATTATTTATAAACCTTATGGCAGTCTATGAGTTTTCCATGCAGTTGCAAAATAGAAACTGAAGGTTCATTTTGCTTATTAATAATAATAGTAGCATTCAAAATTCATACTGTGTCAAACACACATGATGACACTGATAATTCTATGACTGAGGATTAAGCATGACTTCCTGGCAATTACCGACACTTCTCTTTTAAAATGGAAATACAGTGTTTACAACCATAGTTCCATAAAATGGTAAGTCTGGTTTTAGGGCACTTAACATCAGATTTTAAAAGCTGACAGAAGCACATGACATAAATCACTAAGTTCCCATCAAATAATTTTGCTTGATCAAAGCTCTTCAGCTAAGTCTTGAAAGGTACACTAGAATCGTTAAGGTTGATTGGAAAAAACCTCTAAGATCATAAAGTATGACCATTATCCCAGCACTGTCAAGTCCACCACTAAACAATATTCCTCAAGTGCCATGTGTACACATTTTTTTAGTATCTCCAGGGACAGTGATTCCACCATTTTCCCTGGGCAGCCTGTTCCAATGCTTGATCACTCAGTAAAGTTTTTTGTAATATCCGATCTAAACTCCCTCTGGTGCAACTTGAAGCAGTTTCCTCTTGTCCTGTTGCCTGTTATGTGGGAGAAGATACTGACGCCCGCCTGGCTATAATCTCCTTTCAGGTAATTGAGGACAGCTATAAGGTCACCCCTGAGCCTCCTTTTCTCGAGGCTAAACAGCCCCACCTCCTTCAGCTGCTACTCATAAGACTTGTGCTCCAGACCCTTCTCCAGCTTTGTTGCCCTTCTTTGGACATGCTCCAGCTCCATTCCTTCAGCATGCTTTGTTTGATGGTTATCACATCTTCACCCTGACTGGGCAATCGATCTCCCTCGGCGGTGATCAGTCCCGGACAAAACTGGGTCCCCACACCAGTCAGCCATCACTGCAAAAGCAGCCTAGCACCTTGAGCTAGAGGACATCCATGCAAAACCCTACTGCCAAGCACTGTGAGGACTTTTCCCATCTACCACTGCCTCCAGAAAGCAAGCTTCTCAGCATGGGAACTCCTGGTGGTGCAGTGCCGAGGCTCAGCCCCTCTGGCAGGCACCCCTGAAGGCTCAGAAGGGTAACGCAAGGGCTGCTGGAGCATCCAGCTCCTACACTACAACCAAACCAGTGCAATGAGAAAATAAAATGCATTTAGTACTCCCATTTACTTGATGAAAGAGACAAGAACAAGGCACTGCTGAGAGGGCTGGGCACTCAGGAAGGAACAGAAGGAGTGAGAAAAGGCAGTTCCAACAGCAGAACTCATCCCTTAGGATCCGAAATCCCAGAGATTGTGGAAAAAATCTCAGAGAAATCTAAAGAAAGTACCTGCAGTCTGAAAACAAATGTAAAAAGGAGATAGTTTGGTGGCATCTCACAGGGATTACAGAATTACGGTGGGATAGCTCACATGACTGGATTGTTGCAATGGATGAATACAGGCTCTTGAGAAAAAACAGTCTGGGAAGGTAAAGAATATGGATGACTTTCAATCCATGCAAAGGGCTGGCTCCTAGACACCCTGCTTTGTTTTGAACAAGTGAGAAGGCAGTCCAGAACTTATGGGTAAGGATCAGAGAGCAGTCCAACACTGATGACTTTGTTCTAGGTGCCTGCTACAGACCTCCTTATCAAGAAGGGGAAGTAGAAGAAGTCTTTGCTTGAAAGCTGAAGGAAGCTCCATAAGCTGGTATTTCAGAGCTCATGTCCCCACTGGTACTCAGGATGAGAATCACCCTGATATCTGCAGATAAGGTAATGTATCTGGGCAGAGACAATCCACATTTCTGGTCTATGTTGATGGTAATTTCTTTGTGTAGGTAACTGAGGAGTCTTCTCTTACAACAGGATGTAAAGGGCAGCCATAAGATTGTGATTAAAACTCTGAGAAGTGAGAAAGACAAATAATATAATTACAAATTGGCACCTCAGGAGAGCAGAATTCATCTTAATTCAGGGATATTCTTGGTAAGGGTCTCATGGAAGACAGCTGTGTGTCATTTCCCAACCAAGAGTTTTGCATGACCAAGTCAAGAACCAAGGACCATTACTGCTTTTTTTTTTTAAAGACTGAAGGATTACATCCCCATGATCCTGAATACATGCATCATCTTTTTGATATTAGACAAAGATTTGTGTAAGCCACTTAAACTAGCTATGCCTGGACCATGGCCACCACACAATTCTGCATTCCTCTCTTTCTCTCCTCAATTACACTTGGCTGGAGTTTCCAAGTGTCCTGTGAGATAACAGCAAATATGATGTTGCCTATGCAGCAAAATGTGGACCATGTTTCAATTAGCCAGCCCATAATAATGAACTTCTACTTTTTCAAATTAACACAACCTGCTACTAACAGCTTTCTTCAATCAGCTTTCTCCAATTGTAGCTTCCTTCCACAGATAAAGGAAACATTTTCCACTTCTCAAGGTAAAAAGCCTTAACTCAATGTATATTTTCTTGTTCCCAAATTAGGCCCAGGAAACCTATCCCAAGAGGGATGTCATTAACTGCAGTTAAGTTTGGGTGATCGTGACTGTACTGCAAGGTCACTAGCCTGCACAAGAAAAGTCACACACTCAGGCAATATTTGCATTACTGCATTCCCTGTCACCTCTCTCTATCTGATCTCTCCACATTTCCTACAGCCATAGTACAGTGAGTGACTTTGCAATTCTTTCTCAGGGATTTTGGTATTTCTGGACACTCAGAAGGAAGAGAAGGACATGAAGCATTTATCCCAACAGACTGGGGAAATGCTGTTTAATCTGAAGGAGAGAGTTTTGTCTCTTCAAATGATAAAGTTGCAATTTCACAATTCACAATATCACAAAATAAGTCGACATAAGGTTACACCAAAACCAAATAATTCCCTCTCTTCTTGCAATCCCCTTCTCCAAGAATCCTGCCCTCTCCTCTGCACTTGCTGGGTCTTAGTTGAGCTGATTCAACTCCAGAACCTGACAGAACGCAACTGTCCTTTTCTCCTGGATGAGTTTTCCACCAAGTCTGTAAAATGAATCAATTCACAGAGAAATTGGATAAGACCCACAGCTGGTAAAAGGTAAGAAATAAACCTGCAAGCCAAGCCTAAAAAGGAAAGACTACAGAAAGATAGGAACTTATCTCTTTTCTCAGCAGTAAGTGGAACCATAAATGAGCTCAGTCCCTGTCCCATAGTTTCACTCTTCCTCTTCAGTGAAGACATACCATAAGTATGTATTTTTTAAATACCATACTTGAGAACTTTGGCCTAGCTATTAACCCCTGCAGCTGTTATAATAGAGGACACTGAAAGACAAAAGAGAGAGTTAATCTGTGTAATGTCCATCAGGATATTTTCTAGGTGTGGTTATGGTCAGTCTTTAAGTCTTTCTGTAGAGTGTTTTTCACTCTGTATTTCAGTGATCTTTAAACATTATGGGCGGCCATTAGCACCTCTCAGCATAACAATATTAAATATCAGTGTGGAGAATGAGACACTTCAAGCATGTTGAAAGTGAATAGGGTGGAGGAACACAATTAGCCTTGTTTGCTGCTGCTTTGTCTCTCCTTGCAACTCCTGGTTTGGAGAACGTCTCACCAACAAGAAAATGGATCCTTTCTTTTTTCGTTTTTTTTAACGTCCAGTCTCAGGGTAGGGTTGAGAAAATACCAAAAGGGCAATGTGTCTTATTTTGTATTCTTCATGCTTCCCTGCACAGACTAAGTACATGTCAGAGCAGAGGGAGACACCTTAACCACTTACCACTTACCAAAAACACCCACAATCCAAGGATCCCACAATCCTTCTAGCAGAAGTCAGTCATCATCCCACAGTTCAAAACAATCCCATCAATGGTTGTGGGATTTGTTTTTTTAAGTCTCCGGTGAAAATACTCCACTACTTTTTGCTTGTTCATTTCTTGTGTAGTGTGCTAGAGCCAAACACACCCCTTGTTCCAAGCCAAATGTGAAACAAAATGCAGCCTACCACAGAACATCCCTCCTGAAGGAAGATCCAAGAGACACTGCCCCAGAACTCCTCAACTTTCAGGGCATTTCCATGAATGGCACCTCCTCTAAGGTCTCTCAGTCAATGAGAACGTCTGAAACAAGAACTGAATCCACACCGTAATCGCAGCTTTTGGGAGCAGAAACCACATTCAGGCTATTACACACGTTCCATTATACTGTGCAATAATTAAGCCTTTGTGCTACAGCAAAAACAGGGAGCTCGTGTTTTCTGATACCTATGGGAATGGTTTTCTCTTCCCATGATTGGAATAAGGAAAGTGCTAGAAAGACCTAAGCATAGGCAAGGGACTATGAAGTAAACTGTGGAACAAATGCATGCCCATGGTCAGTTGTTTTGGGGGTATGAGAGGTGCTGTAAACCTGCATTTCACCATATGCAGACAGCTACCTAAATGCTATGATTGTACCACTGTGGCATCTCCACTCTATCCAAAAGTCCTCCCACCACTTTCCAGACAAGGGTGTTAATACCAACCAACTTAAATGCTTTTGGAGATCAGTACCTAAAGTGGTCAGGTCACCATCCAGACATTCGCTGTCATGTGCTGTTATTGCGTTGGGGGGGCTGGTATGGAAGGAAGAAAAAAAAGAAATCACAAGTACTGCTTCTTAAACTGATGGAAGTAGTCACCAGCACCCCTGGCAGGAATATGGAAGCTTATAATTCTTACATTCTGCTCCATTTCTTCTTTCTGCTCAGTGCCAGCATGAGCATTTCTGCTGCTGCCCCATGAGATGAAGAAGATAATTGATGTGACTGAAAAGTAACCTGATTCTTCACTAACCTATCCTGACAGCAGGCATTTCCAGAGTTTTGTTATGTACATATAATTTAAGCAAATCAAGAAGAGAAATATATCGCACATATCTGAAACAGGGCTTTACAATGCAGATTTATCTGCTATTCAGGATCATTACTGGTACAAACTTTAGGAACTTTATTCTTCCTGTGAGTAAAACCAATACCACTCAAATATCACAGATTTTTCTTCTGGATTAAAGGCATTTTCCCTCAAAACAAGAAATTTACCTGATAGTTCCTCTCAAATGATCCTGCAAGGGAACTGCAACGCAAAGGCAGAAGAGCTGAATCCTGCCTTCCCTGAGAAAAGTAACAGACTCCGGTGATTAACTATAATCTTGCAACATAAAACACAAAGTTACTGTAAAATAAGCTAGCTAAGGTATCAGTGGACACCAGGCTACACAGGTGAGGCTTTGTCTGTCCCATCTAGAGTAAGAGATAGGATAAAATTTACATGCTATCATGAAGAGCTCCAGGAAAGTCCCCTTTGCATTGACATGTCCTCTGCAGTGCCAGTTTAAGAGCTCTCCTTGCTCAAATTATAACTTCGTTAGGGCATGAATATCATGTTGTAATATTCTTACTCAGCACAGGAAGAGAGGAAAGCAATAACATTTCTGTTATTGAGAATTTATCACTAAAAACAAACATGTCCCAATACATTACAAACCAGTCAGTTTCCAAAAAAACCATTGTTTTCTTCCTCAAAGGAAGATTGCAACTATGTAAAAGAATTGCTTTATGGAAAAATGGAATTATAACTAGTCCATGAAGTTTAACAATTAGTGCCCTAGCCACACTACAAAACCTAACCCTGCTCTGAGAAAACCAGGGATAATAACAGAACAGGCCCCTTTGACCTCCTGCTATCCTACTATCGCTATCCTGCAATACACAATCACACTACAGATGAACCCTAACAGGAAGTTTCATTCTCAAACCTGCTAAATTGACACTACTTTATGTTACACACACTTTAGTAGTGCCTACTTCAACCACAAGAGTCCTTCTACAAACTGGTAAAACTGCAGAGCTCATACTTCAGCAAAAGAGAACACGGACTTACATGGAGCTGCTGATACAGATTTGTTAATGGATGTCTCACTCCATATATCCTTCCCTCATCTACAGACATCATGCTGCACAGAAAGAGAACTGAACTTTTTCTTTGGGGCCTTTCTTTCCACGGAGAACAATCTGGGAAGAAGGAAATCGCTTTGATTTCTGCATGACCTTGATGACAAAAGACAAGTGTCTTTGAAAAAGCTCTAAAAACACCTGATTAGAGTTGTGTCTTAGACACTCTAAGGAAGTCTGACTTTAAACAGGGAGAGGATGAAGAACACAGGCTGCTTTTCAAGCTTTAAACAACATTTTGTGAATTCAGGTATTCATGGCTCAAGTTAATTTTAGTGGTATAAGCCAAAATGTGGTATGCACTGGGAAAATGTACCTGTTCGATGCCTTCCCCAAAAGTAAGACGGATGAAAAGCAGTCAGACCTGGGATTAGTGCTGTTACAGGAACCACATCTGAAGACCTGTTCCATCCATCTACTCAGATCACCTTTTAAGGGACACCAGTCAAAACAGGTTGGAAATTAACCCCTTTGCTAAGAAACAGTATCAGTAAGAAATCAATTTCCCACTACAGATGGAAACTAAATAGCACACAACAGACAGAAGAATAAACTTTGTTCAGAAACCTGGGACTGAGCTGACAGTCAAAGCCTGGGTGGGAGGGGACTCTTCCTCCAGAAACAAACACTTCCTGCACCTGATTAACGCTACTCACAGGTGGAAACCCTCTGCAGGCAGGTAGTTACCCCGTGACTAAAGTTAGGCCTTTATTTTTTATCATCAGGATAAGAACAGAAGATTTACCTCCTTCCCACACAGCATTCCCTGTGTTAATGTAGTCCTTCAGGCAGGCAAACCACACAGCACTCCATCTCTCCTGTATTTTCCCTTCCTCTCCTGCATTTCATCTGACTCTGAAATGAAAACTGGGGAGAGGGCAGCAGGTTAGAGGAAAGCCTGCAGAGGATTCCTCCTCCCCAGATTAGGATTTAATTGTATTCCTAGTGAGTCCCTTCTGGTTGCGCTCGGTCTTTCAGATGAATGTTTCATCAATATGATTAGGATCACATCCCTCAGTCTTGTCTATTTACACAATCGGTTGTGACAGCTCAGAGTATAGTACTCCCTAAAGGAAATATTAGATACCACCCTATCTTTTTATTCAAATCATATTTTGCACTCCACACTTTCAAGCTAATGTCATTCTCCTCTGAATTACATATTTGTGATACCCAGCAAGCACTAAAATCCTTCCAATAAGGATTAGATTAATATTTATATTAGCCATACTCATATTATTATGAACAGGGCTATGCAGATCTGGGGAAAGGGAGGAGTGGGCTACAGAGCTCAAGGTGCTGGGGAATTGGGCTTGTATGTACAAAAAATGTAGGGCAGTAACAACATATAACAATAATAATAATAATTAATAATAATGCAAGTCACAATTTTATGGGGTGGACGGGCACGAGAGAAGTGCCAGCGGGCCCCGTCTCCCCCACCTCAATCCCCCCGCCTTCACTTTCTCCCCAGAGCCGGTGCCCCACGGCCGACTCTCCCGGCACGTCTAGCCGATATTCCCGTTGGGAAGGGGAATTTCTGAAGTGTAACGGTACCGCAGAAGCCATCGGGGGCCTATTCCCGCTTTGGCGGCCGTCTCCTCAGAGGCGACCCTGAGGGCAGGGCGGCGGTGGCTGAGGGGGGCTGCAAAAACAACCTTTCCTGGGAAAGCCCCCGCCATTAACGCCGCGCTCCTCTCAGAGGGGAGGAGGTGGGAACAAGCGAGCAGGTGTTGAAAAGGCGGCGTTGAGGAAGGTGGGAGCGGAAATTCAGACCGAAAGTAAAACCTCATCGCGTTACTCGAAGAGAAAACACGCCGAAAAATACCCGCACCTTCCTCCCCGGAGCGCTGAGGCCGCCGCTCCGACGAGGAAGGAGCCCCTTCTCCTGAGAGGGTCTGGGAGGTGCCGTCGGAAGAAACACAGTTTCGGGGTCGTTTCGTTTTCCCGCCCGGGTGTGAAGTGGCGGCAGTGCGGTTTGGGGCGAGCAGCGAGGGATGAAGTTTCGTTGGAAAAAAATGCCGGAGAGTTGTTCCTGGTGTGCCTCTGCGGAGAGCACGGGTGGGGGAGGCGATGGGCTGCCGGGTCTGCTTTAACGAAAACAACCCCAAAAAGCAGAGTCTTCGGCGAGGAATAGCTTCAATCCATCGGACGAATCCATCTCCACTGCCTCTATTGCCCCGCCGGGCGCTCAAGCTATTTAAAAATAAGGGCTACGCACGCAGAGCGCCGAACTGCTCCCTCGGCTCAGTGAGGAAAAATCCCAGAAAACTGCTAATTCGCGGGGAACGGCCTCAGTGTGAGGGGGGGGAGCGAGGGGGGCCGGCGGGGGAAAGGAGTCGAGCCCCCGAGTCGGGCAGAGCCTTTGCCCGGCCGGCAGCCTCGGAGGTTCGGATTCTCGCTCGAACTAAGTTTTCCCGCTTTCTCGGTCAGGGCTCGCACTTCACCTCCCGCCGCACACCACCGCAATGGTGTAAACAACTTTTTTTTTTTTTTAATTCATTTCCCTCTAGACCCGCCATCCCCGTCCAGCTCACGTTTCAAACACACACGCAGTTTTCACGCAAGAGCATGGGAAATGGCAGGGATGGGGCCGACGGCCGCGTTCCGTTCCAGCGCTCGCTGCCAGGCGACGGTGGTGCCGCGTTTCCCGGCACACGCCCGCATCACTGGGGGGGAGTGGGGGCTGCGGAGGAAGGGGTACTCATCCTCGGGGTCTTCCCCTCCCTTCAAAGCCGCGATAGAAAGTCCGCCGAGGCGAGGCGGGGCGCTCCGCCCGCAAGCCGTTGTTTGTGTCAGTAAATTACATTACGAAGCAAAGTGCAAGAGTAGTTAACTTTATCTTCTGTTAATGTAAACAAATAAAAAGCATTCAATTCCTTGATCTTTATTTAAAACTGGTGTTATTTATCAGTGTCATCCTATGAAGATTAATTAGATACCTTTTTTCACAATTTGGCGTCTGACACCCCATTTTAGGAATGCATTATAATCACAAGGTGTTAATTGGGGCCAGCCAGGCACTTACGCTTCTATTAAACAGTGTGAGGACTTTTCACAAGTATTAAGTTCTTTTTTCACCGTGCAGTGCAAAAATATACAGCTTTTAATAACACAGCACGGCGGAATCGTGCTGTGTAATCGGTGTTTGCAGGGCGGGTGGGGACGGCCGGCATGCCACCGCACTCCCCGGCTGGGGACGGCGGACAGCCCGCCCTTCCCGGGGGCTTTTCCGGGACGGGGTGTCCCCACTGAAAGAAAAAAAAAAAAAAGGAAAAAGAAAGAGGAAGAATATGCTCTGGCCCTAGTCCTTTTAAAAATTACCGCGAATCCCATTCTGTCCCAGATGTGGTCATTTGGCAGAGGGAGAGCTGTCAGGACACCAACTTGTTTCGCTTGCCAGCGCGCAGAGCCGGAGCCGGAGCCGAAGCCTTGCACCGAGAAGCGAAGCGCTGATCGAAATCTCCTCGGACCCCCGCCGCCTTCCGCTCCGGAGGAGGGGGAGCCGCTGCCGGTGCCCCCCGATAGCGTTACCTCCACCGGGGACGGCCGCGACCTGAGCCCTGGGCTTATTTTGTTTGCAGCCGGGAATCGTTAACAGCTTAATCCCATTACTGCCTGCATATCCTCAGGAAAGGTCCCGCTGCCTCGTGAGCCGGGATTCCATCGCTCTGCCAGAAGTTTTCTCCCCAGATAAGCGGGGATGGGAATTTCTTGCCTTGTTCCGGGAAATGGAGGGGGAGAGAAGGGGCCGGCGGGCGGGGGCAGCCCGGGGTTGCTGGGGGAGGCGGGATGAGTTCACAATTCGCTGCCCGGGCCGAGCTCGAACCTTGCCCATTGCAGAGGCGGGGGTGAGGGGGTGGCAAGGGACAAGCCCGTCCTATTTTGGAGCGAGCCGGGGCCTCGCAGCTGGTGCAGAAGATACACAGAAGAACCATGGCAAACCAAGTGGCAAGAGACTTAAAAAAAAAAACAAAAACCAACAACAACAAACCAACCCCAAACAAAAAAACCCCACCTACTGAGCTCGCAGCAGAGTGCGGAGGATAAATGTATCAGCGTTGCAAGGGATGGTTAGATTTAAAGACAATTCAAGCCCCTGGGATTGCGGTCCCTCCTCCCACTCTGGGACACCCAGCCTAGGCAAAGAAGAAGCAGAGCCATCCCCTCATATCCCTGGCACCACCACGTTTATTAAAAACTGTTACTATGTAC
This sequence comes from Atrichornis clamosus, assembly GCA_013400975.1. Lineage (NCBI taxonomy): Eukaryota > Metazoa > Chordata > Aves > Passeriformes > Menuridae > Atrichornis > Atrichornis clamosus. The sequence continues at coordinate 183,497 of WBMZ01003467.1, read as the reverse complement.
ATAGAAAAAACAAAACAGAAACAAGTCTTTTGGGAGGGGAGAGGTTTGTGGGCCAGTGCTCTGGGGCTGATCAGTTTAAAATGGCTGAAACTATAGGCAAGAAGAATGGGTAAAGTTACATCACTTCCCGTTTCATACAGGGCAGCTGAAGAAGTCACTTTACGTACACATAAATAGAAACCTTTTTGCAATGCTTCATATGCTAAATTGGATTAAGAAAAAAATGCCTTTTGAACTTCAAAACACCACCGGATGTCCTTCCAACTGAACAGCTATAGGTCAACTATTTATACATTATTCCACAATATTCTACAGTGTACCTAGACAAAACACAACTGTACACTTTGTTTTTGGCCACCTCAGTAATGGTTAGGCTTTTGGGATGGAGGCAGGTTTTTTAAAATGCAAGTTCTAAGCTAAGAAAAATCAGATTTGGTCATTGTAATCCCATCATTGGCAACAAGACCTTCAAGTCAAAATCCTGCCTGACAAGCAGGCCTTATTTTGATCATCTTCTGCCAAAAAAAGCCATAGCCGAGCAATATCCAGCTCAGCCAACAATGTTGTCGATGGGGTTGAAGAAACCAACTCAGTCTAAAGCAGAACATAGCATTTGTGCAGCTCCCTGCAACCCAGTTCCCTTTTATCAGAGGGTCAAGCAGGGAACAAAATTAAATTTGGGATCCTACCCCCACCCCCCCATTTCCTTGCTCAGGAGTGCATAGATTTGATCAGGCCTGAGCCAACCCAAACTGTACACTTTAGTGTCTCCAATAAATACACCATCTGATAAAATCTAGGGTCCTCCTTACAATTTCTGCATACTGTTCCTTCTAAACAAGGGGAAGAATTTTCCCATGGTTCCTCTTTCCCTACTTTGTTATCTGCAACAGTCAAAAAGCTTTGGCACCTTCTTTAGAATTGCACACAACAATTCAAGGTGGAAGGCGAGAGTCTTTTTGCCAATTGTAACGCAAAAAAACCCAAGGCCACCCTGAAAAAAAAATAGCCAATTGGAATAAAAGGATGCTTTAAGAGCTGGTATAGAATGCATAGTAGCCCATGCCTTTTGAAGCGTCTTTGCTATAGTCCTCAGCATTAATGTCCTCACATTTCATTGTCGGGGAATTTTCATTGCTGGAAGTGCTAGGGGAAAGCCGTCTTCTCTTACAAGCACCTGTGTAGACCCCAGAATCATTTGAATCTAGAGACTTTATAGAGGGTGGAGTCTCTATCCAGGATGAGCCAATTTCTTCTTTCACCTTATCCTTGGAAAGCTGGTCTTCAGTGAACCCTGGAGGGCTTGTTCTTGAGGTCCAAGTTAATCCTGTTGTCATTTTTCGCTGGTAAGAGCCCCTGCTCCCCCAGCCTGCCATGGATGGAAATGTTGGGTCGGGGTAGTATCCCAGAGCATGGGATGTCTGAAGGGGAAGGGATTTAATGCCGTAAGGGAGCAAGGTGCTGTGAGAATACTCCGTCTCGTAGGAGTTCATGTCCAGCTTGTTGGCCGTGGGCTGCTGTACAGGCGTCACGAACCACCGCTGAGGAGGGCTGGCCACCTCCTCGCTCTGCTGCGGGGACAGCAGGCCATTGGTCTGAGGGACGGTTCTCTCGCCGTTGTAAAACCTGGCTGGGGGCAGGTTGTTGACAAACTGTTCTTGGAAGAACGGTTGCACGCTGTATCGGGCACCAGGGACGATCTGGTGGGATCTAGGAGAATCCGTGGGAGATGGAGTTAATCTGTCATTTTCTGAAGCTGTGTACATGCTACAACGTAAAAGAGAAATACTGAGTGTTTTTCTTTACAATTCCAATATGATAGTAAGACAACACAAAAGCACAAGCATGAAGAAACTAGTAACTAGTTATTTCTTAATTAGAATAATAACTACATTTAATTTGGTGGCTATTTATTCTGATTTAGGAGGATTTTTTCCTAGACCAATGTAAAATTTTTACTGTTACTGCTACAAGTATACACCATTCTCCACAAGCCAACCCATTTTAAGTGGGATGCAACACCTTCCTCCCAGAAGCCATACTTGTTTATATACAGCTCCAGGTTCCCAAAGGGCATTTGAAGCTAGGAAGTTAGGCAAGTCTTCTGCTGACAATTTAAAGAAGCTGACTATTCTGTGGAGATACCCAATATGCTACTGCCAAATCTGCAGGCCAGCTGGCTTCTGCCAGCACAAGTTTCCTACTAAAATTCAGAAGCCTGCAGAAAGACAGGTCATCAAGACGACACACTACTCAAACAGACATTTTAATGTTAGCAAAACTGCCAGCAGACATATTACTGCTGCTGAATAACTAAGTGTCTAGAAAAAAACCTCTTCCGTAAAATTTCAGGCCAGAGTAATGCTACCTAGACAAAGACAGCTGTTAAAGAAAAAAGAGGTGTACTTACGAGTCGTAGTTGTCTCTGAAGCCTTTTGCAAAAGGATTATGGTCAATTTTGAGCTGCGTAATCTAAAAGTGAAAGCAGAATATAGTAAGCGGAGATGTTGAACCCACAAGGCAATTTTATCCTTAATTGCAATTTTATACATCCATGCTTACATCAGTGTTTTGATATGCTGTAACTGCTATGAACTGTGTTTCAGGGAAAATGAATGTTTGAGTCTTTGAGGAATCATTCAAATCTTCAACACCATCTTCAGTCACTTCCACGATGTGAAGCCGAGGCTGATACTTGTGTAGAGACTGAAGTACTATCATCTAAAAGAAACCATGAAAGAGACGAGATGTTTAGGCAAATTGTATCTACCGTTGAAAGACTTTTTTTATAGCATGACGCTTTCCTCCTGCGAATTGTAATCTCTCGATTTAGAAATGGAGCAGTTTTAACTGTTATCAGGAGATGATTCACAGTTTGCAGACCTGTTTCACACTAAGAGCCATCAGCTACACTCCCACTTTTTGACCATCTCCAGGCATCAATATATTGGCTAAAACAAAGAAATTCACACACCCAATTCTGACATTTGTAACTATTCATACAGAGAAACAAAAACCCCAAGCTCTATGCTCCAGTTCAAGAAGGGAACGAGTCACAAGCACAGCGATCTAGCGGCTCGATGAAGTGTTGTAAAGCCCCCAAGCCCCAAGGCTCCCCTGCTGACCCACCAAGAGCCCCTCAAGCCTGCTTCCCCTCCATACCTGCGCGTTGTTGTTGTTAGCACCTTTATTGTTCGTTAGCTTCAGCTTCCCGAAAGAAATCTCCTGCCTCATCCAGTGAGCCCCGGTGTTGGGCGACTCGGGGTGAACGTAGACCTTGTTGCCTGGGGAAGACAAGACAGTGGAACGCCAGCCGGGCACGGGGCTTTGTTCTGCCGCCTGCGCAGCCCCCTCGGCTCCCCGATGGCCACTCTCCCACACAGCCTCGCACACCGCGGCGTAAAAAAAAGTCGCAAGACACCCTTAAAAGCGTAGCTCGTCCCACAGCAGGATGCCGGGTGTGGTGAAGACCCTGAAGAGGTGGGGGCGAAGCGGGACCCTTTCCAAGAAACCGAGCCGCGGGAAAAGGCGGCGAGGAGACCCAGGGAACCCGCACCTACCTTGCATGTTATTGTCGGCTTTGCCGCAGGTCACCCACTTGCCCCCTTGGAAACGCCAGTGATTGGGGTCCGCCAGCACCACCTCCACGAAGACGTTGTAGTGGGCCGTGGGATTGAGGCCGGTGATGTTGAAGCTCAGGAAGGGAAACATTCTCCTGGGGAGAGGAGGAAAACCACAAGGCATGCTGAGGCGGGCCGGGGGAAGGGGAGCGGGCTCCGGCGGATGCTGTAGGCGGCCGCGGGGTGCCCCGTCTGTCCCGGCACCAAAAAGACTAAAGAAGCAAGCGGCGAGCCCCAACCGACCCCCGCCTTATCTCCCGGCCTTGTTTGGGGAAATTGGGCCAGTCTTTCTCGGGAAAAGCATCCCGGGGCACCACCGACGGGGAGAGCGGGCAAGTGCTGCCTGACACGAAGCGTCCCCAGAGGTGGCCCACCCAACCCCCCATCCCCGACCACCACCACTTCCCTCCGTTTCCACCCTCCCCTTCGCCCACTTACCGGCCCTGCTTGGTGATGATCATCTCCGTCTGATGCCGGTGGAACTTGAGCCAGAGGGGCCGATTGCAGAGGAAGACTTGCGCCCGCAGCCCCGGGCCGGCGGCCGGCACCCCCAGCGCCCCGAGCCCGCCACAGGAGCCCGACGCCGGCGGGTAAGGGCCGTAGAGGGGTCCGCCGGCCGTCGTCTGCCCGTACTGGTACCCGCCGCTGCCTCCGAACTGCGCCCGGCCGCCGGGCGAGCACACCGCGCCCGCGAAGCCGCCCGGGGACAGCACCGAGCTGTAGGGGTAGCGTGGCCCTCCGGGAGGCTGGTAGACGGCGCCGTGCTGCGCCGCTGGCGGGTAGGGGAAGAGGGCGCAGGGCCCCCCCAGGTCGGCCGCGGGCGGCCCGGGGGACTGAAGGTAGTAGCGCTCAGGGCTCAGGCTATCCATGGAGTAGCGGGCGGCGGCGGCCGAGGGGAGCTCCTCGTCCCCGCATGGGGTGGCCTTGCGGCCGTCCGGTTTGGGGGCGGCGAAGGGCGGCTCGACCGCCTCCGCCTCGCCCAGGATGGTGGGGGCCGCCCCAAACTTCTTGGGCATCTTGTCCAGGTCGAGGCGCGGCGGCGAGCCCGGACCGGGAGGCCCGCGGGAGCCGCCGCCAGTGCCCGTCCCGGTTCCCGCTCCGGAGGTGCCGCCGCGCCCGCCGCCTTCCAGCGGGTAGAAGGGGGCGCCCGGCAGTGACCCCGCCGGCGTCAGCAGCGGCTCACCCAGCTGCATCTTCGATGGGCGGTTCGGCGGCTCTCCCACGCGGTCCTATGCCAACCTCGACCCGACCCGCTGCCGCGCAGCGCTGCGGCGGGACTCCGCCGAGGCGATATATACCGGCGCGCCGGGTTCCTCGGGCCGTCGGGGAGGGGCTTGCGCCGGGCTGCCTCATCGCCGCCCTCCACCTCCGCCGGCCCATTGGCTGGGTCCGTGACACTAATTTAATTAGACAGCTACTAATTGGAACAAGTCACCTGTGACTTTGGTGTGCGCTTCCCCACCCCCCAACCCTCCATGGCCCCCCTACCCGCAGCCGGTTACTCGAGGGGCTCTGGCCCGCTCCGTGCCCCCACGTCGCTCCGAGTGAGGGGAGCTCCCGCATCACCCCACGGTGGCCGCGGTGGAGGGCCCGGCTTCCCCTTTTCCAAGGAAAGACCTATTGCTGATGCGGTACCGTCTTCTCCGGCTCACCGCTCGGGCGCGGAAGGGAGAATCCCCAGCATGGAGCGAGAAAAGGGGAAGAAATGGAATAGTATGGGTGGGAAAGCCGGCACCCGCCAGGTAGGGAGGGCAGCGATCAACCGGGCCACTGAGACGGGGCGGGTGACACTAGCTCCCCGCAACCTCCCCGCCTGCCGCCTCACCGTTCAAACAATTCGGCTCGTGTCTCTGCTGAGCCCAACAGCCGCCTTCTTCCCTCTCCGCTCCCTGGGCAGCATCCTTACCATGGGGTTAACACGTTTCACCTTATCAGGGATGTCTCTGTAGGCAGTGGCGGGCTCATTCTCGGAATTCCAGTTTTCTGAAACTCGGCAGTCGGTTTCTCACAACCTGCGTTCCCCTTCAGCATCTCCCGCGGGGAAGGCAGATTTTTAGTTGAGGTGGGTGCCAGATCTGTTTGGCGCATTCTCTCAGTGCAAATCCTGAGCCTTTAGCCCCAAAAGGGAAGGGAACAGCACTTGGGAAGGGGTAGATGCCCGTGTGATTTTGCGGAGGGGGCAGAGCCGGCGTGAACGATTTGCAGCTACAAATTCGCAGCCCCTCGCCCCTCTGCCTGCCGCCGGCCAGCTCGCAGGGAGCGCTGCAAACACCTGCCTCCACCTCAAGGCTGAATTTTAAACCAGACCCGCTGAGCGGCCAGGATTTCGTTGCCTCACAGAAGGATCCGGCTGGGCTGGAGCAGCCGAGTTCTGCCGTCCGCCTCGCCGCCTCGGCCCGCTCGCCCCCGGCTCAGCCGGGCCGCGCAGCTGAGATAAATGGCGAGGAGCCGACCGAGGCCGCCGAGACCCCGGGCCGAGGGGTTGGCGGAGCCCGCCGGGATGCGGATCCTGCTCAAGCCGGGCACTGGCAGGTGCGGGCGGCGGGGCACGCCCGGTGGTTCCCGCCGAGGCCGGGGACGGGCACCGGTACCGGCGTCTCAGAGGTCGTGCAGGACTCAACCCCCACCCCCGGTGGGAACCGAGGGAGGGGGGAACTGGCCCCTGCTGTGCCCACCTCCGGCTGCGGCCACACAGGCGGGAGCATGGGACAGGCTGCTCACAGCCGGCACTGAAATACCAGCCCCAGCCGTAACCATCCGTTCTTTCCGGGATGTTTGGCCCAATTTTTGCGTGGATCTCGTTCGACCGAAGAAGCTAACAAAAATGTGTCGGACAATCCCGACGCTCCAGCACGAAGTGGAGCGGGCGCTGATGCCGCGGAGCGCGGAGAGAAGCAGAGCCCGGCCGAGCTGCCCTGCGTTGAAAGCAAAACAAGCCGAGGAGAGTCTTGCCGGGCGCCGCAGAGGCCGAGCCGCTGCGCCCCTTCCCGCGGCCGGCGAGCCCCGGTGCGGCTCTCGGCGGGGCCGGCCCCCGCCTGGGACCCCTGTCCGGCAGCCCACTCCCTCGGGCTCTCCCTCTCCCGGTGTAGGGCAGGGACGGAAGGAGACTTTATAAAACTACTGTGTTGGATTTAAGGGAGTTAATTTTATGGTGTTAAAGACTGAAAAGATCACGTTATTTCAAACATTCCCTCAGGACAGGTGCCACTTAGTTCAAGGGTGCCGCGGGTTTTTTCCCCCAAAACTCAGTTAATCTCTCTTTCGTCAGAGAAAAGTAGACAAGCTTTCGATGTGGCTTAGGTTTCCTGCGGATTGCATAGGAGCGGGGGGCAGAAAAACTGTGACTGTCCTGGGAAAGGCAGACCTTTCCGGTTGGGTTCGAAATACGCCCGGGGTGAAGCTCTCCCTAACGAACGATGGATTGATGATTCCTTCCCACACTCGGGGTAATTTTCAGCTCAGCTCGGGCCAACAGTAGCCTGGCTTCTATCCCTCGTACTCCGCAGCTCCCACCGAGCCGAGGCCCTGGTGGCGGTGGCGGGGGAGGCCGGAGTCGGGGTTGCCCTCCCGCGGGAGCCCCGTCGAACCAGACTGCCCGGAGACCTTCAGCGGCGCTGCGGCCGTGCGGGAGGGAACGTGTGCCACTCGGCGACTTTTTCACTCACCTTGTACAGTGAGAGAAGAGCTGTAATTCCCACGCTCCCGCATCCCGCAAATTAAAATTACCACAGTCACCTACCAAGTTCTTGGTACCCAGTATTTGTCATTCCCATACCCTGCAAATCTCTCGTCCCTGGGAATCAAGGGGGCAACAGGGGTAATTGCCCCTCCGGCCCCCTACAAGCCGGCTCTGAACTTACTCCCTGCCCCGGAGACCTACGGGCTCTGACCGGGAACATCGCCGTACGAGGTTGCAGGATGTTTCAGTGGTGCGGGACAGGAGACTTCTGAATGAGTCCCGCAGCCCTTTAAATGTTGTCTGAAAGATAACACTGCAGAAACACCAGAGTCTGGTGAAGCAGAAAGGAGCATGTTAGGTTTGCAAACTCCTAAAATAACCTCCAAACCACAAAAAAAAATATTGAAAGAAAATGTAGGTCTTTGAAGGGTTACGGATTGTCTTGTTTCGTTGGGCTTTATTCAAATATACTCATGAGGTTTATTCAAATAAGGAGCATCTCTGACTCTGAAAGAGCTGCTCCAGCAGAGCTTGTTTTCTGCAGACCAAGTTACAGCAGAGGCACACTAGACTGAAATATTTAATCCTTTTCTTTCAGGCTGGGATTGAGCCCTTTCCTCTTTCGTCAGAGGTCAGCATACTGGAAAACAGCCCCCGCTTCAACAAATTGCTTAGGCTCGTGGGACTAAAGCTGTTCAGCTGAAGTACCCTGTTCAGGAGGGCCTAAGAGGGGAAATTTTGAGCAATAAAATTTCTCAGGCTGTTACACACTTACATATGAGTGTATGTGTATATGGAAATCCACATATCACCATTTATAGCCATATATGACCTTTATCCTTATAAATATGGATACGAATACGTACACCACCGAGTCTATATGGACACCTTAAAAATTTTGGTTATTAGAATGACCTCTCCCACTATTCCACTGCAACATTCTTTTCCTGAAGTTCTGCTGCCACCATGACAGGATTGACAGGTATTTTCTGAATACTACATCTGAATAGTTTCTGTAAGGTAATTTTTTCTTCGTTTCATTTTGGTTAAAAACTCTCTGTAAGTTTCTTGACATCCTCTTCAATTTGCTAGCATCTGATTCCCTAAGGGCTTTAATACTTTTGCTTTTATGTCAAGCTTGTGTTGAGATTTTGCAGATTTTCTTTCTATTTTTCCAGTCATTCATTCCGTTGCGGTTTTCTTCCCCCTTCAACCAACACAGAGAGTATCAGGCTGGGCAAAAGATGGAGGACACTTTTAAATGGGACTTCCACTCTTTCACTATGTTTCAATGTTGTTTTAAAAATCACTAAATCTGGGATTTTTCAGATGTGGCCAGACAAATATAAGTGCTTCCTTTTAAAATTCTTGATATCTTTCTTTTCATGGCTTCTGAGTGCTTACAGCACCCGGAGAAATCAAGGAGGTATTAATACACCTGTGCAAGACTTGGCATTTTGTCTCGTCGCTCAACTTCAAGGGCTGTTTTTATGAAGAAGCCAGCTACAGCCCTTTCAGTGCTCAGGGAGTTTCACTGTCACATGCAGACAATGGCCATCTCTTTAATGGGAATATTAGGATACCGAATTAATTGAAAATGCTCTTTATTTTCTGATGAAAATAAATCCTGTTATAGCTGCAAAAAACATTTTCATTTATGACAAATGAGATTTTCAGTGTGCAGACATATACAGTCCTAGAGATGCAAGTGTAGCTTAAAATATACTCTGAGGTTGTGAAAACTTGAACCCAAAAGTGTTAAAAAGTAGATTCAACTCTTGTTGAAACATATATATATAGATTTTAAATAGTGGAAATCAATAGCCCTCTAAAACCAAAGAACATCTTTCATATTGACCAGGAAAGGTGTCACATTAACAGCAATTTTACCCTTTGGTAATGATTCAATTTAGCTGCCACTTTCTTTAAAAAGGCATCGTACAGACATACACATTTTAAAAATGGCCAAATGTAGGCATAAGCCCCATAATAAGTGCAGGGCTAATTTATCAAAATGAGAAAGTAAAGAATAGCCTTTTCCAACCGAGGTGTACGAAACAGAAAGAACAGACAGGAGCCAATGAATTAGAACTTGGAAGAAACAAGTCAGTTTTTAAAAATAAAGCGTTATTTAAAGCAGCCTCATCAGTCACTTTCTTTCTACACTTTCAAAGAAAAATAACAGCTAAAAATCTTTAGCTGTGATTTTAAATTAAATGGAAATGCAATGTTTAGTAACAATATTCAAGGTCTGAGATCCTAATTGGTAAAATATGTCAGTCAGTGGACAGGCAAGGGTAAACATATTAAATACTTGAAGAGAATTTGTGGCAATGGCTCATTTTGCTAGGTAAGACCACACACTTTTTGTTGTTGGGCCTATGGTACCCTATTGGCTAAATAAAGTAAAAGAAAGTGTGTTTGAGAAAGTGTAAGTCTCTGTAAAGTGAATGTCTTTGTCATTTTGACAAATATTTGGAAAATCTACAACAAGGCAGATGGGAAAATTATTAGATTGTCATTACCTCCAGGTGACTTTCCTTGCTCCAAATGGAATTGTAGAAACTTAGTGAAAGAAAGAGGCTGAAATTAGGATCACAAACACAACCATAACCATGACCAACATTTAATATTTTAATATGGCTCCTGGCTTGGACAGGTGCACACTCTTCTGGGTAAAAACCATCTGGATGGCCAGGTCCAGAGAAAGGTGGTGAACGGAGTTCCATCCAGTTGGTGACCGGTCACAAGAGGTGTTCCCCAGGGATCAGTATTGAGGCCAGTCCCGTTTAACACCTTTATCAATGATCCTGATGAGGGGATCGAGTGCACCCTCAGTCAGTTCATGGACCAAGTTGGGCAGGTGTGTTGATCTGCTGGAGGGCAGAAAGGCTCCTGCAGAGGGATCTGGACTGGCTGGATGACAGTCCGAGGCCAATTGCATGAGGTTCAACAAGGTGAAGTGCTGGGTCCTGCATTTGGGTCACAACAACCCCATTCAACACTGCAGGCTTGGGGAACAGTGGTTAGAAAGCTGCACAGTGGAAAAGGACCTGTGGGTGCTGCTCAACAGCGGGCTGAACATGAGCCAGCATGTGCCCGGGTGGCCAGTGACATTCCTGGCTTTTATAAGAAATAGTGTGGCCAGCAGGACCAGGGCAGACATCATCCCCACGTGCGCAGTACTGGTGAGAGCACACCTTGAGTCCCATGTCCAGTTTTGGGCCCCTCACTGCAAAAAAGACATTGAAGTGCTGGAACGGGGCCAGAGAAGGGTGACGGAGCTGGTGAAAGGTATAGAGCAAAACTTACGCTGTGCAGCTGAGGCAGCTGGGCTTGTTTAGCCTGGAGAAAAGGAGGCTCAGAGGGGACCTTACTGTTCTCTAAAACTGCCTGAAAGAAGGTTGTATCAAGGTGGGGGTCAGGCTCTTCTCTCAGGTAAAAAGCGATAGGATGAGAGGAAAAGGTCTCAGGCTGTGCCAGAGGATGTTTAGATAGGACATTGGGAATAATTTATTCACTGGAAGGGTTGTCAAGGGTTGGAAGTCCAGGGAAGTGTTTGAGTCACCGTCCCTGGAGGTATTTAAATGACGTGTAGATGTAGCACTTGGGGACACAGTTTAGTGATGGACTTGGCAGTGCTGGGTTGGTGGTCGGACTTCATTATCTTAGAGGTCTTTTTCAACCTAAACTATTCTATGATTATTTATGCATAGGAATCTCCAAAGAGCTCTTCTTAAACCCTTGTCTTTACACCCTCCAATAAGTTTATTAAAGGATGCCTAGCACCTTTTCCCTGGTTTTAAAGTAACATCTTAGAGATTGCTCACTTATGGATTGGTGCCCATAACCATTCTGATAGTCACACAATACAGATGTGAGAACGTAACAGGATCCATGTCATGGATGTGACAGCCACACATTGGGGCAGTTTAACCCTATTTGTATTTACAGATCTGTTACAGACAGTTTTAAAGAGTTAATTTTGGCTTACTTTTTATGAGAAATTACTATTTTACAAGCCTGGATTGAGCAAACACAGCAATTAAAATTAGCAGCTGAAATCCAGTAGAAAAATGTTCTGCTTCTTTTGCTCTCTTGCTTTAAAAAGTACAATTTCATCATGTGAAGGCCATGATAAACTTCATGCTGCTTGGGGCTTATGATGTCAGAGCTATGAAATATTTCCTGCTGATAACATAATAGCTGAGAAGTATGAGTTCTGGAAGGTCTGGGGTTTTGTTTGCTCTCTGTGCATTCGGTATGAGGCTTACAGTGGGAAAACAATTAACTCAAGGGGCTGAAAAAGAGAGTAGCAGTGGGTTACCATGTAATTGCAGAAACAACGAGGAATTTCACCTGGTATTATTTGTGACAGCAATCAAATAGCAAGGCCTAGCAGGGAACCACATATTAAATAACTGCAGTGATGGGCGAGTCCGCTATAAAAACAAGCAGAAAACAGAACGGGAACGACATATGTACTCTCTGGGAAGGTGAGAAGATAGCTGTAGGGTTCCCCTCCCAGGGAGGACTCGGGTTTGATAGCTGCCCGCCCCGGTTCCCACCAGCATCCCGCTGCTTCCCGGGGGCGGGATGGAGCCGTCATCTTCCCTTCCAGTCGGTTCACACCTTTTCTCGGGGTGACCGGGGCGGGAAGGGAGCCCAGCGGAGGAGGGACCGCGGCCCGAGGGTGCCCCCGCAAGCGGGCAGGGGTCTGTGGCGGTGCCGGCGGGGCAGCTCCAGCCCCGCACCGCTACCCCCGAGCGCTTCCCGTTTGCGAGGGCCGGGAGCAGCCGCCCGGACGGGGCGGGACGGCCGCGGGTGACGGGGAGCGATCCCGGCCCGACGCCAGCTCCTCACACGCTGTCCCTCAGGCATTTTCAGGCTGGGGGGTGGCATGTGTATGTGTGCGGGGGGCATGCCGGCCTCTGCCTCAGTCGCCGTTCTTTTAACCATTTTCGAAACGTCTCTGCCAAATCTTTCGACCTGCGGAACGATCGGGCAGACCTCGCCCCCTGCAGCTGCCGCGGGGAGTCCCGGCAGAAGCCGCTGTGGCTCCGCGAGCGAGCCCCGGCGGGCAGGCTGGGCATCCGCATCTCCATCCCCATCCCCTGAGCGGGATCCGGCGGGCGATCCGGCCGGATTAACGCCGGACGCTTTGAAATCCCAGTGCCGCACTGATGCCAGGTCGGGGTGCTTAGGGCTCCCCATTCAGTTGTTAATTCCCACTAAGCGTTTGTAAGTACCTGAGCTCACAGACCTCTCTGCCTTCAAAACAAGTGCATGCACGCAAATAGCTCCAAAATTACCCATCTGGGTACCGGCAAGACCAAAGGCAAAAGCGAGCGGAGTCGTTAGAAAATAATTGAGGTAAATGGGCACTTTCTTTGCCACGTGAATTTCGGCTGGGAATCCTTTTGGCAGGAGCGGCAGTTTCAAAGGTGTCCGCACCTGCGGAGGCTGCGCCCACCGGAGCGCGGAGCCCGGGGGGTCGCGGGGAGGTGGGGCGGGGCTGGCACCTCCCGCTCTGCTTAAACGGCTCAAAAGAAAAAAAAAAGAAAAAAAGAAGCCATCAAAACAACTTCCATTAGAAAAACATTGGCTAAGGAGGAAACGGCTGTGGACACCCCGGTGAGATGCCTTCTCACTCAGGGCAGGAGAGTTTCTGCCATTGCAAGCAGTTCTGCAAAATTGCCCTTCTCGGTTTTGTTTGTTTTAGCAGCTGAGATTTAAAATATACACAGCAGAAGGAATTATCTTCCACTATGGAGAAATAAAAAAGACGTGGCATACGTCTTCATTCCCGATCCCCGTTCCCTCCAAAACCCCACATCCCTTGCAACAGAACCAACACCTACTTTGCCACCACAATTTGCTTTTTGGTGACACAAGGACAATGTGAAAAGATCCCTGCACCACTTCTCCCCAAACAGCTTCAGCATGAAGTATGAGCACACACAATGTGAAAAGATCCCTGCACCACTTCTCCCCAAACAGCTTCAGCATGAAGTATGAGCACTGTGTTTTCTAGCACTGATGACTGTGTTGATTCCTAGCACATAAGTAAGGGAAAATTTTTACTTTAAGAATTTGAGTTTTACAGGGGAGAACAGACAAATGAGCAACATCACAGAAGAACGTTAAAACATAGCACAAATGCATATTCCTTCCATGTTGCTGTTTGGTTTTTGTTTTTCTGGGTTTTGTTTGTTCCTTTTTATTTTTGTTGGTTTTTCTTTTTCTGCTATTCACATTTCAGGCAGTTACTGGTTCTCTTGTTGCCCCCAGCTATGGATTGAAGGGCAGAAAAGAATATAATGCATATGAAAAGGATCTAAATTAAAATATATCCCCCTTAAGTATGACCCATTAAAAAATAGCCAGGAGCTTGGTGAGAGCAGTCAGACCCTGATGTCCACAGGGTGGTGAGGCCTTAGGAAATACAATGCTATCATGGCAACATTTCTGCCTAGTTTACACATTATTCAGACCTACTCAGGCTAAAATCCCACCTAGCAATTTCTCTTATATATAGCCTAAGGCCTAGGTTTTCACAGCTGTGGAACAACAGGGAAGGTAGAATACAGAGCTTCGGGATGATGATAGAGAACAGGAGCTGTACCCTTCCATCCTGTGGATGTCCTGCTAAGGCTGTGCTCCTGGTGCCAGCCTGGTGCCAGGGAACAGCCTGGGGCCTGCAGGATGGCTGTCCTTGGCTCCTGGGAGAAACGCCTGCCTCAGCTGCTCCTCCAGATCTCTTTCCAGTCTTTTCCCCTAAATGACACGTGAGAGTGAGTCAGAGATAAGCAGTCAGCCTGTGAGGGATCACAGCAAGGCAAAGGACGTGCTTTCCCTTTGGCCCAGGCAGCTACGAGAGCAGGGGCTTTCCACCCGCGGGGCCGATGGCAGCCACCACCTGAGCTGAGCACGGCTCGCCCCTCCTCCAGTCACCAGCCCTTGGAAAAAAGAGTGGGATGTCACAGGATCACCGTCTGTGCTGTGGTCAGGGCAGGGAGCAGTGATTAGGCGGTGGCAGAGCCGGGCCCAGAGGAACTTTGCAGGACAGGGTAAGCTGCGTTGTATTTGTGTTTGCGCCATTGGTTGGCGTGGGATACCGGCGTGCTCCTGCCAGGGAAGTGCTCTTAGTGTCCAGCCCTGGCCATTTTTTTAATCGCTTCTCTACATGGGGTGTGGTAGGTGGGAGGTTATGAGGGATGGATTTTTACTGCATTGCCTGTCTCTGACTGCTAACAACTTTGGGGAATATATGATGAAAGGTGGATGTTGGGAGGCCCTGAGCAGGATAAATGCTGTTAAAAATCCACATTTGAACTAAATAATAAAAAATCCTTCTGCAAACATGGAAAAGCATCCTACCAAGTAGCAATTACACAGGTTTCAGAGAAAACCAGAGCAAAGCAAGCCTGTGTTTCCATCTGGTAACAGAACAGCTCTGAAAGCAATTGCCCATTTTGTTTCACCTTTCTCCTCCTGGGGTTTTGGGTCTTGCCTGTCACGTTTCACCATTGACCAGACCTCACTGAGGTGCTGTGGGGTGAGCGGCACCCACGTGGGGAGCAGCACCAGCACCCTCTGGGGGAACACCAGTGGGCACCACTCTGAGCCGCTGTCCCGGTTCGCTGAGCACTCCGCCAGTCCCTGGGGCTCCCCGATTGTGGAGAAAGTGGCCAATTATTTTTCTGTCT
Organism: Atrichornis clamosus; assembly: GCA_013400975.1. Taxonomy (NCBI): domain Eukaryota; kingdom Metazoa; phylum Chordata; class Aves; order Passeriformes; family Menuridae; genus Atrichornis; species Atrichornis clamosus. The sequence goes on along the minus strand of WBMZ01003467.1, from coordinate 168,489 downwards.
GAAAGAGTCTGTGATGTGGCAGAGAATGACAGCTCCAAGGGAGAAAACACCTCTTCATTAAAAAGTGCTGCTAAGCACACTGAATATCCAGATCCCAGCACCCAGTTGCACAAAGGTTATGATGAGAGCCAAGAAATTATGCATTTTCACAGTTATTTTTATACACACACACACACACACATATATATATATGTGTACAATGCACATGCAGACACATGTACACACAAATGTCTACAGGCTCTCTTTCAACACAGGGTGACCAAAATCCTTTAAGTTCCTATTGAGGTAAAACTCCCGCTAAAGTCCAGTTTTACTATCAGTTTTGATGTGATAGGAATCACCTAGGACAGAAAAACCCAATTAAATTGGTTACCAAATGAAAGAAGACACTCAGCTTCAAGGAAACAAGTGATTGGGCATTTGTTGAGGGAAATATTAAACAAAAAATAGAAAGTTGTAATCTGTGTCTTGCACACATCTCTTTGAGAGGCCACAGGGAAGAGAAGGCCAGGCTGCTACATTTTGTAGTTTCCATTTAATTTAATTTGATTTTGGCAATTTAATGGTTGCAGGAAGTAATTTAATGAATGAGAAAGTATTTCTAAAGATACAAAATACATATGAATCATGTGACGATGCAGAATTGGGTTTCCAGGTGAGGTACATTGTGTTGTAGAAGAGAACCACTCTACCACTGACACCAAAGAAAGATCAAAATGTAAGCTGCATTTTGGGATGTGATTTTTAACAGCCTTCCTTTTCCTTCAGAAAGGCTGAAAAGAAGGCATGCTAAAGAAAAGCTGGGAGAAAAAGTCGTGATATCCATGGCTACAGCAAGTCAGCAAGGTGGACATCATCATTTCCACAATGACTCTGTGGAAGATTTCACGCGCAAAGATGAAGAGAAGCAGCCCTCAGCCTTAACCCAACTCCTCATGCCCCAGCAGCTTTCTGCAGCCCAGGTCCCTGGCTGCCTGCAGTCACTCACCGAGCTGCCTGGGCTCAGCAGGCTGCTGCCCGTCTCCCACAGAGGCCCAGTTAAAGCCCGACTCTCCTTAGCCTGCCCAAGGAGGGCGGCCCAAGAGGGATGCTCAGAGCATCACACCAAGGCTGCTTGGCAGCTGAGCCCTGCACCCTCTTGCTCACATGTCTCAGTGAAGCAGGAAAGCCTCCAGAGAGAGGGCAGGGCAGCAGGTGACCCTCTGGTCATGGTTACCCATTTTTTTAGGGGGACATACTGAGATAAACCACCACCAGTTCCATCAAAATTGGGAGAATATTCCATCTGAATTGTAATCCAGGGCTACAGTGATGAATAAAGCAGGGGATACATTCACAAATTTGTTGTTCAGAGCTGGGCACTGAGAAATGTGGAAATCCTGTTCTGACCAAATGGTTAAACCCCTGTGACTTTGACTGTGCTGTTATTTACTGACTAGTCAGAATAATTAAACACAACATTTTTCTTACCTTTCCTGCTGTTTTGTTTTGGAATTTCCACCTCCCTGTGTCCTTCCACCTGACCATACAACAGAATGCCTTCCTCAGCATCCTAAAGAAGGAAGCTGCAGCAAGGCAGAAAAGGCTGAAACATGGGAAATAACTTCTTCTTTTCCTAAACAATTTACAGATCATAGGCACTTGTATTCAATAAAGATTTTAAGCCACAATCACTTATTTTCAGCAGAACTTTAAGTCCTGCAACAGTGCATCTTTGTTCTCCTGTTGCAATGCAGAACTGCTGGAGTTTGATTCCGCGATATTCATGTTTAATTGTTTTCTGTTTTAAATGTGTGCAAACATAACTATGACACTATACTGCTTTTCCATGCTTAGCATATTCATCACCTTATCTCCCTCTCAACTTCTTGATTTGCATGCAAGAAATCTATGTTAGAGGGAATGCAATCTGTAAGCCAATAAAATCCTGTCCCGTGGGGGGAAGGAGTCAAAGTGGTACATGTAGCTCAGATGAGGAATAAGAAACATGTACAAGAACATGATCCTGCATCACATGGAAGGCCCACAGTCCAAGTGCAGTGTGCCAGGTAGAGAATAACTTCTGCAAGAAGCAGTGAAAAGGCTCTGGTTGCAGTTCCACCAGGTATTGGCTTTATTGACAAAAGCAGTCCCTGAAGTCTCCAGTTTCCTGGCAGTTGCCTGCCCACTCCTATGGCTCAGATCTCTACCTCTCAGTCTGTATAAACATATCGAAGGCTGAGCTGTAAATCGAGCCTTGAGGGTAGTTCTACTTAATAATTACCTCCTCCCAAAAGGGTGTACTTTTAACCTCCCATTCTTCATTTGGTGATCAGGTTCAGCATGCAATCTTACCAACAGCTGCACCAGCACAATGAAGGCAACAAGCATCATTACAGGAACAAAACCAAAGCTGTAGGGTAGAAACCTCCTCCGCTGGTTTCACAGGTATCCCGTTGAATGCTCCCTGGCAAATGAGCAGGGGCAGGTTGGCCAGGTTGTTGTCTGCTGCCTGCCTTCAGCACCCAGGGCTGGGGCTCTGCACTCAGCAGGGGTAGATCCAAGCACTGCTCGAGCACCCGTGGTTCTCATTCTGACCCAGATCAGACTCAGGTATGTGGTCACGTTTCTGTCAAATTGGTCCACACAGACAATGGAGGTTTAGCCCACTGCAGGTGACGAGGTAGCACCTGGTTCAGGGTAAAGGCTGCTTGTGCAGAGTCAACCTGTTGTCATGTTTTGAAGAAATCAGAACCCAGGCATCAGTTTACTGGCCAGCAACCTGAGGCCCACAGCCACAGCACTTCTGATATAGTACTAAGAACCTTAAAACCAGATTTGATGAACCGTGGTCTGATCACATTGCAGCTCCTGACCACTCTAGTGTTTTAAGGCATATGGAGACAAATGATTTTCTTGAAAGTATGGCACCTTTGACTCTGGCAGTCTGGCAGCTGGTCTGGCCACAGCACAGCTGTATTTATGGCAGGGTTTGGGGCAGTAATACCACCAGACCTCCCAGCTCCAAGCAGAGCAGAAGCTAGAGAGTTAAAGCAGCCAGCACTGCTTTATCTCTCCAGATTTGATCTCAAACACCAAGGACAGAGGCAATTACACCTCTCTGAACCAGCTCTCCACTGCCTGCCTTCCTCTGTATTCACTTGCGTAAAAACCAGAGTTAAAAATCTGCCAGTTCAGAATAGTAATAGGCAGTGGCAGGTCATGCCTAGTTGCACTTTCTGTCTCTCTCACCAAAGTGTAATCTAGTGGTATCTGATATGGCTAAAAGCTAGAATGATGATTTACTATGCTTGGTTAGCATAAAGCAGCTCAGGCTGCTGCAGAGTCACAGCATTTTACTTTGGGGCATGCCCTTTCCATCACTCTTATTCCCAGCTGTGGCCTGGTCAGGTAGGCTGGTCCAACCTTTGGTGGGATCTCCTTGTCAGCCAGAAAACTAAATGAGAGCTTAAAATCCATGCTCAAAGCCCAGATCCCCATGTGGCTGTGCTAGGGATCATATGCTGTGCTGCAGGGGCCAGAACCCATGGCAGAGAGGTGAGGTGACCCCATGAACCCCTATGACCACTGAAGCACACTGAAACCACAGCCTTGCAAACTTCTGTAGCTGAACATTGTGCCCATTACCTGAGCAAAGGCTTTGCCAAAGTTGTCTTTGAATTTGCTCCCCATTACCCAGCCTCTCCTTTCAAATAAATATGAGTCTGCCAGAGAGTTCTTACTTCTCTGCAAAAATGCAGACTCTGTACAGTGCTACTCAGATGAAATTTGCCTCAGCCTGTCTATCCAGCTAGTGACAGGTCTGTGTGAAAGACTTTAACCTAATGCAGAGCCTATCTTACTAAGCATCAGTAGTTTTCAACTGATACATCTAAAGCACCCCCAAAACTTGACTGAGAAAGATAGGTTCAGCCATGTATTATCTTCTGTAAAACTGCAAGAGCTTCAGTAACGTCTACTATTTTTTAAAGAAGTTGCAGTTCCACATAAAATATTTTAAGGTTTGTGACTTAGAAGATGTACTCTACTCTGCTATAGCAAATCCCTGAAAGGCACAGGTGAACAGCCTCCAAAGGCAAGAGAGGCATGATGATGTCTATTAAATCCTGATTGAATACTTGACTTGCCATAGCTTGTTGCTTTTGGAAATTCTGACTTAACAGAAGTTGCAAACAGTTATAAAAAATGGGAGGTGGAAATTATCTTTGTAACAAGAAAATTCTTAGCATAATACCACTACAAAAATTGAGTTAAACAAATGGATTATATAAAAGCATTAGGTATAGCCAAACTGCTGTTAAGGCAGTCTGCTTTAGAGCATACACACAGGGGCATTTCAACTGCAACACTGAAAAAATTTCACAATTACATCAACTTTTCAGGCTTAACTGTTACTATCATTCACAGGAAAATAAATCAGTGATTAAATGGAAAAAAAAAAAAGTAAAAGGTTCCCCCCACCATCCAATTTCTCAATAACAATGAGAACAATTCTCCCTGATGGTGACTGACATGAACTTCAGAGATTCACCAGGGTTGAAATATCTCTCCTAAGTTTAGCCACTGTGTTTCTCTGTAGAGCCCCATCCCAAACACTCAGTTCCTTGCTGCCCCAGCAGCATCCGTCCCCAGCACCTGAACTCCACCTTTCCTACTTCTTACTTTTCAGTGTGGGCAAGTCTGTGGTGTAGGCATCCTTACTATTGACTCAAGGGTCTTGCACCAGCACCGCTCTGTCCCAGCACCCAGGCTCAAACCTATGTTTCGCCTTCCCAGTAGTGCTCTGGATCTGTGTCCTGCTGTCCCGTGAGCTGCACTGTATGTATGTCCCTGCTACACAGGGATGGCCAGGGTGGCTGCATGCTGAGACAGGCCCTAATGTCATCCCACAACTGCTGGTACCCATGAATTGCCCCATCAGCCTCTCAGCACATCACATCCAGTGAGCTGGTTTGTCTGATGGTGGTCCATATCCAGCTGGGTTTGCTGCAGCCAGCACTGAAGCACTCCAGCCTTTTTTGGTCTCAACACTTTGAATTTTTGCTGGAGGAAAAGGCAGAGTAGATGGTGCCTGGACTGGGAGAAACTCTCCTTTGACATCTTCCAAAAGCACAGCCTGGCCACAGGCCACTAGCAGTTCTAAATAACTCAAACACCTACATCTCTGTCCCTTCCTGCTATTATTCTGGCTCTTGTGGCACCAGCCATATAAGAGGGGTTTGGCCACAAATGCAGATGCTCTGGAATTGAATATGCATAATATTAAAAATTGATTATGTTACATTCCAGCGGACAGGTGCAGAAATAGTCATAGGTTGAGCTTGGCTACTTTACCTGGCTTGGCTACCAAAACAATTTGTCCTTCTTAACATTGAAATAGGGACAAATCTTCATAAACACTCCTCTTACAGCTAAATATGTTTTTCAGAAGTCATTAAAGTGATGGCAGTTGGAATTCAGCTTTAAAAGAACCCAAACCCTTGATCATGTTATTTACTTAGAAGAAAAAAAGTACAGGTTTTATTTTCCTACCTTCTCATTAACTCCTACAGGCTATGATATTGTATGTGTAAATTCAAATTAACAGTTCTCCCATCTGGATTTCCATATATTTAAATTGGAAGCTTGGAATAACATTTTTCTTTTTAGAATATATACTTTTGAGAAACTACCAAGTTTGAAGAGCAATGGGTTGGGTTTCTGTCCATGCTAGTGCCCAACTAGGAAAACTACAGAGCCAGCTCTGAAGTTAATTTGTTCATTTTTTTTTTTCACCTTTAGACTTCACAGTCCGAGGAGAGATTGGTGTCTTTGTAGGCAGGGCACATTATCTGCTAAATGATTTCTGCAACTTTGTTAAGGCCATATTTTTACCATAGGCATGACCTCCTATCTCTGCCTTTGTGCTTTTTTCCACCAGTCCCCTGTGCAGCTGGGCACTGCTGTCTGCCCGTAGCAATACCTCCTACATCTGGGGCACCCTGTCCCACAGGGAAGCACAGTGGCTGCTCCTCTCTCTCCTCACTCAAATCTCCTCTGTGAAGCAGAAGGGCAGGTGGGTACCCTTTGTGGGTACCAAGGGATGGGTGCCTCCGGGCTGACGGGAAAACCAAAACCCCAAGAAGACACCTCCCAAGACACCCACTGCATCAGTAAGTGGGGCAGAGGAGAGCATCACCAGGGCTGGGCTGCGTCACTGTGTGAATGCCCTTCTTGGGAGAGCCAGCACCTCCACCTGCCCCCTTCGACCTGGCACATGGGCAGAGCCCGAGTGAGAGCTTTCATTTGCCTGCACATGATCCAGTCAGCTGCAGAAAGGCAATGGTGTGAAGTCTTCAAAACCAAAAGCATCAATAGGCAGCACCAACCTCTTTCTCTCTGCTCCACTTCTGCTTGTAGTTTCCCTCAGCTCATCCTTCCCTCAGAGCAGGGCTGGAATCAGAGAGTAAACTGCTCCGCCATTCCCAAACAGATGCCCTGCCAGAAACCCACCAATGAACAGAAACAGCTGCTCTTCATCTTCCTCCTCACACTCGTGGGTTTATGAGCAGTTTTCTCCATGCAGGCAAACAGGGAGGAAGCGCCCCTGGGCTCTGAGCGTCCCATCCCCGTCCCTCTCCCCTGTGGTGCCAGCACAAGGGGCAGGAAGCAGCAATCACTCAGCAAATTTCCCTCAGCTCACTTTGGCTGGCTCAGGGGAGGAAAAGCCTCAGAAGTCAATTGGCACAGCTTGAAAGGAAATCCCAACACTCCCCCCACTGCCCTTCTGCCTGGCCCAGACTCTAATGCCTGTTCCCAAACCCAAAGAACTCTGCAGCATTAAGCTGAGGTATTTCTCGTAGACTTCAGCTACTGTGGACCCCCACTCTGTCCACACAAGGCTGAGGGGAGTGCTGGACTTCCTGGGACTGTCCTGCAACATGGGAGTGAGCAGCTGGAGGAAATGCTACTGCTGGTGCCGGGTGGTCAGCATGGGGTGTGCCACAGTTTCAGCAGGAGGGTAGGGGGAACGTGACAGGCTGTTTGCTGACCTGATCACATCTTTTTAAAACAAGCTTATGCTGCAAAAGCCAAGACATCTCAGATGATGCTTTTCAGTATGCTGCTGGCTGGTGTGGCGGCTCCCAACAAGGGCAATTCAGAACAGCTCCACAGGAAGCCATGCATGCACCAGAGAGCAGCCAGAAAGCCAGGGCATGGTGTTGTACCTGTCAGACCAGAGGTGAAACTGTGGGTCATGGGGCAGATGGCAGGATAAACCCATGGGCTTTCAAGGACTCTCCCTGCCTCCTTCTCCACCTGCAGCAGCCACACATACCTCACTTGCATGTTGCAGTGTCATTGCTTGCTCTCAGGTAAAGGTTTTACCTGACAAGAACTGGTGCCAGATCCTCCCCTACTTGAGCTGGTGCCATCACGCCAGTGGGAATCAGGTCTCACCTCTTCAATGCAGAATGAATTAGATGCTGCATCTATGGATGGCTGCCATTCCTCTCGCTCCCAATGCATCTGGAAAGGCTCTTTCAGCTGCCACTCAGTGGCCAGGCTGTCATGCACCAATGTCACACGATGCACATGTCCCATATGTCCAGGGACAGCCACAGTGCAGGAGAACAGCATGGTATCACCGTGAGTATGGAAAACCCTCCAGCCCCACGCTGGGTCTCAGGCAACAGCTGCACACCTGCAGCATGCAGAGCCCAAGGTCTTGCCTACTTTCATGCAATCAGGGAACAGAATATGGACATCATGGACAGTGGGAGAGGACGCAGCATTTTCATAGGAGCATCACTACCTGCAGAACATGTAAGTTCTGGTGTGTTTCTGTACATTATGCGAGTAGCCTTTTTTCCCCAAAAATGAAACCCCAAGAGAGCTGTGGTTGGTGAATTTCTGTCTCAAGTAGTTTTTTTTGATCTGCTTAAAGGGAGGAGAAGCAAGTTTGCCTTGATCCACAACTGCAGAAAGGAACTAGGTTCTAAACATACCCGAAAGCAAGCTTAAAACACAAATGAGGTTAAATGTTTGGATCCAAAGCATAAAGATATTTAAAAGATATTTTTGAGATGCAGCTTTGTTGCTTTTAATTTTTTGTTTATTTTAAGGTGAGAAGACCAGCTTACAAGACACCTTGTCACTCCTCCTTCAGATCTGACATTTCCCTTTAGAAAATGCACTTGCTCAAACAGGACTGTGTTTTATGCCGGATTAACCAAGAAATCCCAACCCAGGTTAGAGACCCAGATTACCAGTTTAGCCAGCCAAGGCACCAGGCATAATTCTACTGTATGTTCTTAATACTTTGCCAAAGCCAGACCTCAGTATTCTGCTCACGCCTCGCTGCGCACTCTTACCAGCAGAAGTGTTTGCTGGTTTCCTTGAATTCAGATAAGTCTTTCTGTAGTTAATCAGCAACATCTTGCACTTCTTGAAAGATGTGTCATTATCAGCACTCCAGCCCTTCCAGAAGTGTATCCAGTCAGTCTCTGACTCAGTCTTCCATTTTTGTCAGGGGGAGCTGAGACACTGAATATTAAGTACTGAAATTATTGTATGTTGTTACTTATCACGGGTGGTTACTGCACATAGTACTTGGACAAGCCTGAATCCTCAGGGTTAGGGGCACCCTTAAAAAAACCCAAAACAATCAAGCCCATCAACAATTCATCTATATGTCTGTTAATACAATGGAACTTGATCCAAAATAGCATATAGTGAAAAGACCATATGTCTTCAGAAGAATTTCCTTGGGACCACACACATAAACATCAAATTATTTGATTAAAGGAGCTGAGATTCTGCACTTAATTTATTCCTGGCCTACTGCATGTTTCATCACATGCAAATGTCAATTTTTTTTCTCGGGACAAAGAGAAAAGTTTCTGCTCTGTTGTTCTATCCACTATCTCCTTACGCAAGTTGAAAAATCATGTTGACTTTGCTGGTCTTTTAATCAAGTTACACGAATCTGCTGATTTTATTAGGCAGTTTGGGTCTGACAATAATTTAAAACACCTAGCAAGGTTGCCACCACTGAATGCGTACTGTTTATGCGGTACATATGGCGTGTAATGCTCAGGTCTGAGCTGAAGACATCGTGGCTGTAGGTACAGCACTGTTTGACTGGCTCTTACTCCAGCTCTGGGGAAGGAGACTGCAGTGCATTCAGGAGCAGGAAATCCGCAGCAGAGCCAGCTGAAAAATAAACGAAGAGGTGGAAAGGATCAAGTTCATGGCATAAGCAAATACTCTGCAAATCATCAAGAGACTAACTGGATGGACACAAAGAGATTTTTGTCAAGGGTTTTATGCAGCTAAAATCAATTCATTCACTTCATCTGTTTTGAACATACTGGAGATGCAGCTAAAGATGTCACAAATGGTTAGAGTTGCCTGGAAACCTTCAAGGTGTCAATTGACCATATTTTTAGGCGCAGGAATGTTACATGGACACACCACAATTTCACCAGTGATTTGTTTAAAAAAGAATGGAGTCAGAAACCTACAAGGGAATAAAAATATCAGGAGAGTGAAGCTGAGTTGAAGCAGGGTAACTCAAAATCAATATTTTGCTTTTAAACTCTTAAGGGGAGGCCCAGGAGGGCTGCACTCATTTTGTCCTCCTTCCTTATTGTCCTCGGAGGATTGGCTGAGAAGTGACAAAGCTGCTCCATACTTACTGCAGGACATTCCTCACTAACAAGCCACTTGTTAGAGTATTCTGCTGCTGCTTCCCTGCCCAGGGCTTTCACTAAGCAGCATCAGACAATGGTCAAGACAAACTTAAAACTAGAGATGGAAAAAGGGCTCCTCTCCTTTTGCCGTAGGAATGTCTTGAATGCCCCTCTATCTGCAGACTCAGAGCTGTACAGGAAAACGGGTCACTGAATCTCCAGCGTCCTTACCACAACCCCGAGGGTTTGCATTCAGGGAGTAAATTCAATCTGAGGTCGCTCCAGAGACTGAGCCTGTGGTGAGGGGAAGAAGTGGCCACATAACTGTATCCTGCCCCTTTTTGTCTGTGGCTTTGTGTAATACAGCTGGGGGAAAGGAAGCAAAAACTTGTAGGTGTTTTTCTAAGCAGAGGTGGGCAAAAGGCCAGGAAACTTCTGGGGTGCCATTTTCTGTAGTTCTTACAGTGTAAAAAGATATGATTATAAGGTCCTTAGATCCTTGACTCTCAGACTGGCTCCTTGGGGCCACATGCACTTAGACAAAGCACAGCAACACTGAGGGATGGGTTTCTCCAGGATGAGGAGTGCATACAATTCACAGTGGTCTAAGACAGACTTTGGTCAAGTCAAAGATATTGCATTGAAAAATTCAGAATCTATGCTCTCATGTGGTCATGTTTGCTGGACTCAAACAGGGTGAACTACCATGCCTTCATCAGAGTGAATGAAATAGAAGCAGATTTTTTTCCCCCCCCTTAAACCAGGAGTACTTTAGAGACCAGCGTCTGGCCAGCTGAAACTGTGGATGGGCCATTAAAGACACCAGTTTACCAATATCCATCTGTGCACCCCTCTCACCTCTGCAAGGCACAAAAAGGTGCCTGTGGTCCTGCAAGCCCTCTACCAGGCATCACAAGGGGACTGTGTCATGGCAGAGCCTCTTTCCTGACCCATGAGACAGCAAACACACCATGAGCAGTGCTGCTGAGGAGAGTAGGGGGACAGGAGGATAGCAGAGCATGTAAATCTACAAAGTCATCAAGCACTAAACTTCATAAACAATTTTATCCAAGTCCTAAGGTGATAGAAGCTAAGTACCTTGGGACTTTCAAAGCTCTGGACCTAAATCCTTACAAAAGAGTGGGGCAAGCTCTCAGCCATCCCTTTGGACTCTTTGCAAGCCAATGAATCAGAAACAGCACAACCCAATAGGGTGGAAGAGTCATGATTCTTGTCCCTGCTCTGCTTGGTCCATAGCTATACAGTTCAGAAAGAGCTCTGCCTTGGGTTCAAGACCACCTCTTGAAGAAACATTTCCAGAAACATCTGTTGCAGGAGGTACAAACATTTGTGGACCCTGGGCCTTGAGATCAACGCCAGAGTAGGGTGTGAAGGCTGCGTAGTGTCTTGGGGAAGCCAAGGTTCCTATCTCCTTACCCAGTGAAGGCAAGGCCCTGTGAGACAAGGAGAGTCACAGACACAGCCATGGGATTTAGTTTCTACAGAACTTCAGGTAGCATGTGAGCTTCTTGATACGGCTGAAGCACATAGCTGTGCAGTCTTCATCCAACCAAAACACCCCTGCGTGTAGCTCAGCTGCCACGCTGACAGGAGAGGCTGGTGTTCCTGATGGGAGGCCTTCAGCCAGTGCAGGCTGCAGTGCAATGCCATCGGGCATTTCTCACTCACTGTCCTGCGGGCGGAGGGGTGCCTTGGGAGCTGCCTCCTGTTTGCAACAAAAAAATTACAATCAGGGTGAGGATTTACTCTTTATTTTGAACGAGTCCTCCCCCAGCAGTGCTGCCCACTAGAGATCTGACTGGCCCAGACAGTCCCCTCAGAATCGCGCTGCCCAGCAGGCCATGCGCTGGCCTTCAGATCTCCGAGAGGACAGATGTGTGCATCAGTGCCACCTCATTAACTCGTTTGTTTAAAGCCCCCAAACAATCCACTTCCATGCAGATGGAAATCCTAGCCTCCCCCTTTTCACTTAGATGTGGATTCTTCCCCGGCAGACACGTGTTGATCTGCTCAGTTAAAAAACTTCAAACCCCTAAAATTCTGGTCTTTGACCCTACCCTAAAACTAATTTGAACTATTCTCAGCTGATCTGGAGTTCAAGGAGTTGGCTTTTAACTGGAAATACCTTATCTTTACACAAGTAATCGTTGTTAATTAAACCAGCAGAGAGACATTAGCCTCTGCTTTCTTAAGTTTTAGCCAGGGAATTAACAACAGGCAATCCATGATGTGCTTTTAAATGAGCAGTTCTCATGAAATCGGACAATCCCAGCATTAATATACTTTGCCTGTGAGATCTGAAAAATAAATCCTGCAGCATGGACTGAGAGTAAGCTCTCCTGCACAAAGCACATATGTCTAGAACTTGCTTTTTCTCTTTAAAACAGACATACAACTCCTGCAATTCCAATAATTATTTTAGCAGTAATAGATACAAATCTGGAACCAGTCACTAATAGAGAAGACACCATAGAAATAGAAGGTGTGTGTAAGTATGTTTGTACATGGAGCCTTCCCTCACTGACACTCCTTTATGAGTAACAATGAGGAGATGCTGGAGTTGTAATATCAAGAGCTTGATAAAAAACGGAAAAGAAGTAGACGCAAGATTTGACAGTGCAAGAAAAAAATATTTATGGTAAAACACTTCACATTGTCTAAAAAACTCATCTGCCTCACTGTTTACTTGCAGAAAGACAAGGATAGCCGTGATAATTGCAAAAATGGTGATAATGCACTGAGACAAATTGCTGGAGAGATGGGAAAGGGCCTGCAATAGACCAGGTGAAACACTCACGTGGTGCTGCCAAGCACATTCATGTGGCACAGGGAGCCTTGGAAGCACTCTTCGCTTAAAGTGTGGCACGTGTACCACTGCCAAAGAGAGGATAGATGGATATATGGACTGATCTAGTGATGTATACACACACCCCCCCCTACATAAAAGTTTTTTACCTGAGTCTTGAATCGCCCAAATCATGTGTCTGTGTCAGCCTTTAACACGGGCCAGAGCCAAACTCCACCAGTGAGGCGTGGTTACTCTTACTGACCTGCGGTGTCCACAGGTTGGATTCTCTGTGTACTGTCTTTAGTGTCCTTTGCACTGGGGGAAAGTGATGTCAGCTGCAAACGCCAGCACCTGACACTTGTTATTTGCTATCAAAAATGTCTGTTGCAGTGTTAGTCAATAGTGAACTGATTCCACAGAAAATTTTCCCAGTGGTTACAAACTGGAGAAAGCCCCATACAACTCGACAAATTCTGCCTGTGAAATATCATATACAGAATCACATTTCTCTTTTGGCAAATTAATTACTGTGGTCTTATATCTCTTTGTTCTTTGGAAGTTTATTCCTTCTGTATATTCCCCTTAAAATTAAAAAAACCAATCCCAATCTGTCTCCATATTTAAAATTACCATTTCCCTGTGAAATGGCTCATTTTAAAATTTTCTGAAAACTGGAAAGAAAATTCTATCTGCACAGAGAATACTTTCCTCCTCAACCACCTTACTTTGTAATGAAGAAACATCAAAGCATCACAGGCCAAGTGAAGATGAACTTTTATTACTTCACAGAAGTTAGCAAACTTGTTGGAGTTTTTCCCATTGAGTTTTAATGGCTACACTCCTGTCAAACAGTATCAGTCTTTTTTTCTTCTTTCCCTCTCTGTCTGTTGCATGCACGCAAGATTCCTATGACTAAATCAAGTCAGCAGAGGTACAGTACATTTTCTATGCCTTAATTTAGGTTTAAAATTGATTCTGAAATTTCACATATAGCAAAAAACCTGAATATGATCCTCAGCTGTGATGTATTCTTCCAGAAGAGTCTGTCATTTAAATTACTCAGGAAAGATAAGGATGAAGACCACATATAAAGAGATCAATGAAAAATTTTCCTCTGCCATTAAATCCCATCTATATTTCTAGCTACTGACTTTGAATGTCCCATCCTATATTTGCTAAAATAAAGCTACCAAAGGTCTTGTTTTCCCCCCTTTACCACCTTATATACAATGGGTGGGCACGTGCTTAGGGGACAGTGAGGAAAAAGCAGGGGGGAATCAAAGCTTTGAAGTGCACAGACTGGCAACTATAGCTGAGACCTTGACCTCAACATCAGGCAGCTCCAGTCGGACAAGATGTGACAAGGAGATTGCACAGCACCCTCACAAAGGGCACGTGCATCCAGGACCTGCCTCTCTTTTTACCTGGGGGCCACCACAGCAGCAGGATGAGAGCAGGGGCACAATCTCAGCTCCCCAAATCTATCGAGTTCACACAGAAGAGAGAGGCGTATTAGCATTTAAATGGGATCTGCAGCACGTTTGTTGGTTTTTACACATCTGGCTCAGGGAGGGCAGCAGCTGGGATGACTCCAGACAGAAAATACAGACTCTCGTGCTTCACAGTCCCCAAGCCTCCTTCAGCAAGTGGAGTTCATAAACCTCCTGGCAGCTCCAATTATGATATCCTCACTCATAACAAGCAATACCTTACTCTAGGGGAAATTTCTTTGATTTTTAATTTAGCCTAAGTTGTCACATAGGTGTAAGACACCAAGACTCAAAAGTTCCTGGAGAGCTAGAGAATAGTGGCATTTGCATTTGAATTTCAGCTGTTGGCTCCAAGCGTGAGGGAGGAGAAGGAGCAATCTCCCCTCTTCTTCCTACTTACACTTCTTGCATATGTTATTTTAGCAAGAAAAAGAATTCTGGAAGAACAACAAATGCTGGAGTAGGTCCCAATGTTTTTAAAGGCTGTCATATTAAAAATTAACTCGATATGTTGGGGTTTTTAAAATTCAGGCATTTAATTCTTCATCTGAGTGACTTTAAAGAAGTGAAGTTACAATCTGTAATGAGTTGTAGAAGAAATCCCTAGTAGTTTCTGTGCCTGTCAGCCAAACCTCCTGCAGCCACTGGTTCTTACGATTTTAGCAAGTATAACCCTCATGTTAAAGATAGGAAATGGGGCCACAGATAAAGTCTCACCACAGCCAATAACAAAGTCAGAAATGGCACATCTGTCCTGACTGACTCTGCTGCCTGCTCTACCTACAAAGACATGCTTCGTTCTTGGATGCAGATATTTTTGCTTCCTAATCTTAGCACAAAGCCTCAGTTTTCTGTTTTAGTTCTAGCACTACACGCCTTTGCTCTTCCTTGCAGTGTCCTTCATTCAGCCCCACTGCACCCTTGTTTCTCTGCACAAACACATTGTAAAACCTCCTGCCTGTGACCCAGTTGCAGTGGAGCTGTGTGTGGATGGGATGTCTGTCCAGCTGCCACTGCTGCTTTGTCCCCCACATTCATGTGATGGGCCTGAAGAGTTTTCCAGGCTGAATGCAAAGTGGAGAGCAATGAAATTAGTGCAAATATTAAGATACTAGAGTGATTGCATGAATGTTTAAGAGGGTGTTTGTGAATTTGATAGCCAAGTGGCCATCAAAGGAAGAGAAAGAATAAATCCTGACTACACTGCATCACAGGCTATAATAGCTACAGATGAGAGACTGTTTTGTATTCCAGTTTTTCAGAGGGTAATAAGGAGTCACCTGTTTCAAAAGAGATAAGCAGGCTGGATCTTCAACCCTCCCATTCGGGAACACTGATGTTTAAAGTGAAATGTTTATTGGCCTTAATGAGGTTGATGCAAAAGGGTGTCGGGTATTTGCATACCAATTTCTAAACCTCCAAAAGAAAGGTGGTGATGTCTGAAAGCATAGAATGACACCCACAAGCGTGTCTCTGGTTTCAAAGTACCACTATTTAGAAAAAATGACATCTCAGATCCCTCTTTTTTTAAATGCAAGAGCAAAGAAACTCTCAAAGTAATTAAGAAGTAAATAGCCTAAAACCATCAAGGAGACTAGATTTTTAAGAGCTGAAATGTTGTTGTAGGGTTCTCTAGTACAAGCTACCATTACCATTAAAAAGAAGAATTAGACCCTTACATGGTGGCAGGCAGCATGAGTGCTTTCTTTCCTTAGACAGTGAGACATACCAGGATAGAAACACTTTGACATTAAAGCATTACAAATCTGTAAATGATCAGCCAAGAAAAGAAATCTGGCTGATTGTTTTTCAGTTCATTAACCATCCACTGCAAAGTATATGGCTATTGTCTCCTGCAGTCAGAACAGGGTGATGCAATACAAACAATAAAGATAACAGCCAGAAGACCCATTTCACTATGTGGATTGTGCACTTGGTCTTGTAAATCAATTTTTGTGTACCTTGTCTCCTTTGCAAGGGATATCTGGGAGGTGAAGAGACAAAGTAACACAAATCTAAAATGAATTAATCTGGAAAACAGTTTCACTACCCTCTTTTGATCCAGTGCTTGTCTAAGAAAAAAACTAGCTTTGTGTCACAATACAATTCTCAGCGTTTTACCTTTTCTGTGCACAAGTGAAATGAATTTGATTCAGTTAAGCATTTGCCCAGCTTTAGACCTGTGCTTAAGTCCTGTTTATAACAACTAAACACCACTTAGAGTACTTTGCTGAATCAGGGACTGGATTCAGTGTTCCCATTGATAGGCAGCCATATGCCAGGCATGTTGTTGTATACAATGCTTAATTTCCCAGGGGAAAATAAATCTTGCAGAAACTTTTCTTCGTCAGGCCTTTTATTAGACACTGCTAGACCTGAGTCTCAGGAGAAGATGATTTCCTTGGCTGTGACTGCGTGTGCCTTCCTAGAAAATACAGGAATTAGCTTGGGCACACTAGCACCAAACTGGTACCAATGCCACGAGCCAGCTAGACCTTTCCTTGCATGTTTATTAGCAAAGGATCAGGAATAATAAAAAATAACGTACCTACACCTGAAACAACCTTGCTGTGCCACAAGCCTACCCTTCCAGACTGCCTACCACCTACCAACCCCTTCCTTACCTGGCCATGGCAGCATCCACAGGTTGGGATGCTCACAGGAAGCAGCAGCTCATTGCCCAAGAGGGGCTGGCTCCAGCACTGCAGTGGGGACACACCTGTGCCGCCACCTTTCGTTCCCCTGCCCACTCAGGCCTCTTGGCATGTACTGACCATCCATAAACGTGTCCGCGAGCTGAGAGCAGCCTGGCCTGGCCCCAAGCCAGAGGAAGGGAAGTCCACACTGTCTCCTGCCAAAGCAGGTAACCGGCAGAGCACATGAAGGGGAAATGCTCCCAGCATTATTGTCCAGACAGGCTCAAAAGGATGTTCCTGACTGGGTCACCATGTATTATTGAAAGGAATAGCTTTGGCTTGCCAGTGAGCCCACCTGAGCAACCTCGAGGGAAGGCTGCTCGGAAGGAAACCTGCTGCAGTTTTACATTTCCTCCCTTGCCAGATTTGCCCCTCTCCCTCTTTTTCTTGCCTCTTCCAGTTTTAATCCACCACATATGTTTTTAATGGTTTGGGACTTGATGAAAATCAAGGGTAAATTAACGTGTTCCTTCTAATTGATGTACCAGCCTTTTCTAAACAACTTCTCTTACTCTCTGCCCTGGGAATGCTATACCCCTGCTCTGGCATTATTACTCCTATTTACTCAGGGAACAACCAAACTCACTCCTGAAAGGACATTGCCTATGATCCTCTTTCCTTGAAATGCCATGCATTCCCAGAGGCACTCTCCCCTTGCCACTGGTGAACAGGCAGTCGCTGCTGGTGTAGGATGATATGCTGCATGGAAACTTGCTGACTGCCGAGACCTAAGTGACTGTTCCCTCTCAACATTACCTTTCTCTTTTCTTTCATCTTCCATCACACACGTGCAGTACGATTTTTTGAGCCAAAGTTTTTCTTGCCATATTCCTGTGTAGCAGCTACATTGGATCATGGTGACAGATGTGCACCAGAGACAAAATCCAAACCAGTTTAGTTCCTGATGATTTATTTCTTACACTAACGTTGAAAGAATGGTTTGTTGTCCTGCTTTTCCACCTTCCCTTAGCTCATCTTGAGAAGAATTCATATCCTGAGATACACTTGCATTCAACAGGCCAAGGGAAGGGATCTCCACCATAGATCACTTTTAACAATTCACTTTAATGTATCATAATCGTAACTGTAATTTTAAAGTCAGTGAACTCCCTGACTTTTTAATCTACTGATTACCTTGCCATGCCTTATCTGCTTCTCAGAAAATACTGCAGGTGGTCAGAATTTTCAAGTTTCTTACTGATTTTCCAGTAAAAAGGCATTTACACAAAGACTTACTTTACTTATCACCTATACATGGTCTATATATGATTTGCTTTCTTATGGTAAATAGATACAAGCTGGAAGAAGTCTGCCAACTGAAGACAAATGAAATAAAACAATAAATCAACAATCAACTCAGTGCTCTAAAATGGCTTTAGAATGAAGGATCCATTTGTGGATGGAGAAATCAATTCAGCTTAAATATAGCAAAACAAGGTAAAGATTATCCTTAGGGGTGATGGATTCCTGGGTGGACAAAGTCCAGCTCAGTCATAACCGAGAGCTGCTGCGGGGCAGGAAAAAGCAGCCAAAGGGGAAGCAAGTGCTGCTTCAGTCAACTTTGCCTTTGAGAGAAAAAAAACACTCATGGAATCATTCATCCCTAACTGCTTCAGTACTTTTTGAGACACTTCTTCCATCACCATTTAAGTTAGCTTTTTAAACACAAAATAGAGTAAATCCTGTCCTATAGAGTCCCTCTGCTAGAAAGCCAGGTTTGCTAACACAAAAGCTTTCAGTAAGTTTTAGGCGACCTCCATCCATCTGGGAAGAGACCTCCATCCCCAGGGGATCAAACATAGACCAAACAAAGACTGTGGGTCTGGGCAGACTCTTGTTTTACTACACACCTGGGTGTGAAAGGATCAAGGCCCTGTCTGGAACACAAAGCTAATCACACGTTAAGGCATCTTCAAAATGTGGAATTTTTCTTGCACGCTGCAGGCTCAGCATAGTCAAAATCAAATATTTGATAATATTTAGATTTAGTCCTGAAAACACTGAGCATCTCCTGTTGTTTCCATGCTCCATGGGGCTGTGATTTCATGATACAAAATGTCTGGCCACAAAACAGGCTTGTGGTACTGCTGGAGTCCCATTCATGCTCTGTCCTCCTCTTCCCTCAAACTGTGGCTGCTTGTCTCTGCCCGTCTGCACTGGAAAGAAATAATCAGGCTGGGATGTCAGAAGACACATCAAGCCATGTTAATATGACCAGTATCTTCATGCCTAGATGTTGCTTAGTGAACTAAATGATTTACTGAGGAAAAAAGAAGCAAGGTGCATATGCAAATATCAACAGACAAAAACAATGGCTCACACATTGCAAAGAAGGTCAGTGTATCAGACAAAATAGGGCTCTTCTCTCCATATCTCAAATGTTTCTAATCTAAGACACCACAAAAGATGAGACTGCTTCATCTCTACCAAAACAGCTTCCTTCAACACTGCAGACAAAAAATTTTGAAAAGAGTAACGCAAATTAAATTGTGTACACTGCAGGAATTTATCAATTTGTATCACCAAGGGAGAAGAAAAAGACAAAGCCATCTATGTCTGACATGCTGCAGTGAGAGAATTGTCATTGTCTCTGGGTTCTTTTATAAATAAAATAAATACAAAAAGACAAGTAATTTTCTCACCTAATTTTCCTGTAGAACTGATAATTAAGTGTTGTTGGCTGCATCACCAGCACACATTTGTGATAGTTGATTTAGTGTCTCTGCATATTTAGAAGCTAAAATTTTTCTCTTTTGCTGAGTAAAAATACCTGTTTCATGGCCTTTTCTCTCCTTCAGGTAATAAGTCAAGTTTAATTTTTTTTAAACTTGTCATGAGTCTTAATTTTTTTTAATATTTCATGTGTCTAGGACCTCACTGAAAAGTAATTGCTGTGTATGTTGTATAAGGAGTCTCAATATATAAATAAAGGTGTAAGATGTTACCTCATGTATTTTTAAACTATACATTACAAGAACACTGTCTGGAACACAAGGTCTTAAGGGACAAACCTCTGATTAGGTGGAAGTCCTTACCTCATTGGGTGATTTTTTACATGTCCTTTAATTTATCTTCTTAAGTGTGAAGTGCTGAAAATACAGCTAAGATAATGCTGGACGTGGAAATAAATCATCACATATGTGGCAAGTACTTGAGGCTTACCTCACAAATGTGCACACCCTTTTACCATGGTTAATTCTTCACACAGAGGGCTGGCAATATTGCACTGCCGAGTCAAAGCTTCATGGCTGAGAGTTACGCAAAAGGAAGGTGAAGAGTTTGGACAGAGAAAGGAGAAGATTTAATTTAAGATGCACAAGCTGGAGATAGACAGTCAAAGTCTTTGACCAAGAGCTTTTGCACATCCTCACAAGTTAGGTGCAGCTAAATGAACTCCTCAGCTAGTTCTCTCAGAGCCTCAGCTCTGGTTCCCAAAGACAAACCCCTGGCACTGTGATGTTACAAGGTGTCTGGATGTGTCTGGCACTTCTCTCTTACCACAGTGACTGACAGGGTTTCAAGAAAAACAATGTCTCTGTGCAAATCAAGACACCTGTGTCAGGGCATCCAGCACCTTGCTTGTAGGCACATACCTTTCATTTTGTTTCACTCATTTTGGTAAAAAAAAAGAAAAATAAACCTCCCCCAAGAGATGACATTAAAATAAATTGTGTTTAAACTGAAACCAAGCACTTGTACAGTTTTCCCCAGTATGAAACTTGTTTTAAGTTAAACCATTGAAAGCTTCCTGAGTGCACAAGGCTTTGAAGAATGCCTACTAACTACCCATGACACCACAAATTTCAGCAATAACCCACATGAACTCCCACGTCATGTACACAGTAACACAGCACTAGCAAAATTGCTGTCATTTACCAGTCCCTGTACCTAATCAAAGCCTGTACGCACACACCAAGCTGTGACTGGTGCCAATGTCATGCCATGGGGTCATTTTTGCCACCCTGAGTTGGCAAGAGACAATAGAGGAGGCATTAGAAGAGTCTCCCTCATAATGGCCATGTGAGAATAGCCACAAAGGTATAAAAATATACATCATGTGTGCAAGTTTTCTTATTAAAGTAAATTATGAGATAGGACCACACTCCTATTTTAACTCTCCATGCTGCAGACTCTAGTGTCTGCATATCGCACTGTAAATCCTTAAGGACTTGCTAGCTCCTGCATGTCCCTCTGGGGTGATTTAGGAGTTTTATTGTTACATGTCTGTATATGGAGGCATTAGGAGATGTGGGAGTTGTATGCAAGCCTTTGCCATCACAATATGCAACCTGGAAAATTAAACTGCTATCAACCCTCCCTTATGTTAGTATTCCTGCCCCTTGGCAACAGTACCCTGAGCAACCCAGTATTTTTATATATATATATATATATAGTTTTCATTTTGGCAATTAAACACCAACGACCTTGAATTGAAGCCCACAGCTGCCTGCAAGGACAGAAAGCCATTTTGACAGCAGCAACTGGCACAGGCTGAGCATGGTAACACCTTCTCATCTGCCCAGCCTTCACCTGTGCTTTTGCCTGTCTGCCACTGAGCCCGAGTGTCAGTGTGTGCAAAGCCATGGCAGCAACATAATATTCACCAGTGATGCTTCAAAACACTCTTTTCAGGACTAACCATGACATCTTATAAATTCCAGATAACACTTTTAAAGGCATTTCTAATGAAGGGCTTGTTATTTCCCAAGTAGAGACAGGCAGCCCTACCTTTCTCCTGTCTGTGTCTTGCCTTTTTCCTTTTCGCTGCTGTGTAAAACCCAAAAGATACATGACATTTATCACAACAGTTCTCATCCATTCACCTGACAATTAGAATTGCCCAGTGGATGGGCTGGAGGCCTGATATTTATGTTTGTATTTTTGAGTTTCAACATTTCTGTAACCCTTCATTACCAGTAGTATAGCCAGAAATCAACACATACCTCACACAACAGCCACATCCACATCCCTAAAATGCAGGATCTTCTCAACAGAGTGAAAAGAAGCTTGGGCATTAAATCTCATTTGTGTAAAGAAGCACTTCCACCTGTATTTTCTGCCCAGCTGACATGTTACAACCAGTCACACCCCTGGAAAAGGTTTGTCACAACCTCCCCCCCGCTTCACAGAAAACAGACATCAGTGTGGGGCAGCAATGAAACCTGCTGTTTCTTTGCCCATGGACAACTAAGGCCAGATCCTGCTCACAGCAAAAACAGACCAGACTACTGTTTAAGAAAACACATCCTGATTACACTTCTAAACAAATGTTAAAACGCAATTTTTTTTCATACCTGGAATATTTTTTTGGTCACCACGTCACCCCATTGGTGATGCAACTCTATTTGCAACCCATTGCTCATTACCATCACATATTTTCAGGTGCATCACTTGGGCAGACCATGCTCAAGTAAATCAGGATAACTGGAATTTAATTAAAGAGAGATTTAGGGCAGAATTTAAATGAAATGACAAAAATTATGATGGGTTTATGCCCAGATCTAGTGCCAATGGGCCTACCAATTTACTTGCAGAATAAGTAATTATAAGAAAAGCAGGTTCTTGCTTAGATGTGTCTGCAAATAATGAAACATCATTAACAGGCAGGAGACTTGTTATATTTTGGTGTATTTGATTTTTGAATACCAGGCTTGTTTTCTTGCTTCCCAGTCTCCATAGTCCTGCCATCACCACTAGTTGCAAGAGAGGTGGTGTCGCAGGCAGTGGCATTCCCCTGCAGAAGCTGTAACACCACACTGCCCAGAGGCACAGCGTGTTGATTGAAGCATGGTCTCTACGTGTCATGTGTCAAGGATGATATGTCACCAAATCATCCTTGCATCTCAACGCAGGGTGTTGAGATAACACTATCAAATCATGGCCTCTTGGCTGGTTTTTAGTATCTAATATAACAACTGACTATAAGCTCATTCTAGATTAATGTTGGTGTCATGAATGTTTACTAAGGCATATCAAAGCTGGGATCAATGCCAGGAAAGGATTTAAAGTGTAATTTTACGATGAAATACAGACAGAGAGTTGACTTCCCCCTCTCCAGCACAAATTACAAGCAAGTTTACACTGCATTGTGCAAGGGCAGAGGGCAATATTCCTGACACATAATTGAGAAAACAAAGCTTCCCTTCCTTCTTTCTGTGAAGGAACAACTTAATTTTGGTTATATTGGTTTACTTCTTGAAACTGTAAGGTGAATCATGTTGTGGGCAAAAATGTAAGCTCTGGTTTGTCAATATACTGGTTACCACATGTACTTACAACTCATGCTGAATGACCCTACACCATTCAATTGGACATTGTCATGTTTTTCCACTTCTCTTTTCATCACATTCCACAGCCAGACCTGTCTTCCCAGACCCTTCAAGATTGTCCATGATTGTGTCCAGTGCTAGTGCAGCAGATGCAGCAGCGTGCCACCATCTGTGCTCACAGAAATTCCCACCCTGTCCCACCAGGTTTCCCCCACGCACCTGGTGTTTCACAGGGTCCCATGATTCAGAAGTGAACACCAAAGGATGTGATTTGAGGGCAATATGCTGTTACTTTCAGTTTTAATGTTTTGCCATTGCTGCTCTGAAGGGTTTTGCAAGCTTGCCTTAATAGAGTGCTTTTTTTGGTCAAATGGCAATATTCATTTTAACACAGGGGCTTGAGGCAGATAGCTTAACAGGAGACTCCCTTTTAACTTCTGTTCCCTGCGGAATGGAGGAGATGCCTGCTGCTGCATTGGTGCCTAAACTCTATATGGGCAATTCCTGACCTGCTGGACATCAGAGCCTGCTACAAAGGGCCTTCAGCCCACTCCTGACCAGGCAGCAGCACTGTGGGGTGTTTCATGGGGCCAAGGCATATGAGAGGCAAAGGACAGACTCTATCCTTTTCTCTTTCCTGCAACCTCTCTGCAGCCAGGTAGCACATGCTTTTGCATGTGCTGGAGCTGCCCCAAAGTGGCTGGGACCCTCTGGTCCAGCAGCATTTGGTGGGCAGTGCTGCCGTGCACCATGTCAGGCTGCACACGGGTAAGCCAGTGTCTCAGCCTCACACATATCTGTAGAAATGTGAGCACTCATGTCTCACTTCAGCCTCTTCCCGGATGTGTTTGTGCACGTATGTATTTTCACAGCCTTACAAATGAATGAAAGGTATTTTTCTGTCAAGCAGTGATAGCGTCACAAGGAAGTGGCAGACTTGGGACATCAACACTGCAGCTCCAGTCTATCAGCCTGGGAAGCCCTTGCCCCTGTGCATCACTGCTTGCAGTTGTTCTCAACAGGCACATCCTCTTCTCCTCTTGGGTCCTCACAATTGCAGCAAGGCCAGAAAAACATGTGTAAGCTGGACTGCTGGGAATTACAGGCATCTGAGGCACACTGGGTGTTGTAGGTGTTACTGCCCCTGCCTCTCTGCTCTCACCCCAAAAGCAGATGCTGACTCACACCTCACCAGCTCCCAGGTTACAGCCACCGAGGACGGAGAAAATCAGCTTGCAGAAAGGGGATGGCATGTGAACTGTGGCTGCAGATACTGGTCTCGAGCTAGCACTGCTGTGGCTGAGGAGCCAGCCAGAGCAGCAGAGCAGGACGGCAGCAGCCTGTGCAACCCCACACGCTGCTGTGGGCAGCTCTCGGGCCATGACAGTGCTGGGGCTGAAGCAAGTTTCAGGCAGGTTTAAAGTAAGATTGTGTAGCAGTGACTGAAGGTCCTGGCTATCAGTGTAGCCACACGCAGTTCTGAGCCGCCATCCAGCCTGGCCAGGCTTCCTTGCCTGTTGCTGAATAATGCGGGGTTACTCCTGCCACAGCCCCATGCCTTGGTGTTCCCATCTGCAACCTAGAGCCCACAAAACTTCCCTTCCTTCACAAAACACTGCAAAATATTTGGACCCAAAACTCTATCTAAGAGCCAACATTACTGGAGTTCAGTAGATGTGAAGGCAAAACACCCCTGAACTAGGTGCAAGGAGAGAAGGAAAGAAAACTTCTTCATCTGGACTCATGCCAGTGCCACAGATGAGTGAATAAATAAAAACGATCTTAATTTTGAAAAGGGTGGGCACACTGAGGCCATTGTAAGGCAAAGCAAAATAGCCGAGCTGTGACCAGCTAGCAGCCATAACTGGCAGCCACAACTTCCCCACTCACAGCAAAGCATCATTCACTGAGAGGCAGCTGTTGCTAAATGGTTCTGAAAGAATCTAAGAAACAAATTTTGAGCTGCTACCCAACTGCCCTTGCTGCCAGCCAGGCAGTGGCACAGGAGCAGCTGGCATCTGATGGGATGAGCGCAGGAGCTGGGTGCCTCCACACAGCAGCAATGGGAGGGCAGCACAGAGCCTGCTCTGGGAGAATCGCCACAATTACAAATGACTGCTTGTTCAAAGTATTACGACTGCCACTTCTGCTCCTCCTCTCTGACATACCGTGGTTTCTTTATCCAGCACCTGAATAAAGCATGCACAGAGAGCACAGAGAGCACCAGAGGCTGCATGATGTTTTTACCTATTAATCTGTCATTGCAGCACCCCTGGGTTTAGAGCAACAAAACTTTTGATTTCCAACATAACCAGCAGCTTGTAATCCAAGACTGATCGAATCAGAAGAGTACAAAACTTGAGCTACAACCCCCCGCTTTAATTTCCTTCAGCAATTTATCACCTCTTTGCAGCTCACACATACAGAAAAACCAGAAAAATTTCTTAACACCCCTTCGGCAAGCCACATGGAAGCAACTGCCACAGTATTTTTTTATTATTGTTTTCAGGGCCTATGGCAAAGAAGACCTTAAAAAAAAAAGAGCACCCAAACTAAACTAAGAAAGAAAAAAATTAAGTACCTACCTTCCATAGGCAAGACACATGCAAAGAGCATGAGAATCCACAAGAAAGGGCAAAATAGCTTTTCTTTCAACTCCAGAAAACATATTGATCTTCAAATATGCATTTATGCTACCTACATATACACGTGTTTGTGCATCTATGATATATTTTTACAAGTTATTTTAAATACATTAGAGCAGGGTGCTGCTTGAAGTTTCACATAAAAGCAGGAAAATTGGAAGTAAAATTCAATCCCTGCTCCAAATCCACTAGCACTGCATATTAATTTAATAATTTTTCTATTCTATTGCTCTGGTCTTCCATTAAAATCTCCAAACCAAACTCAGGCTGCCTGTGTAATTTCAGGACAGATGGATTTGCCCTTGTTATTTCCCATTCACCAGCAAAGGATTCTCTAATGAGGTGAATATTTGGGGCTCAGGTTTTTGCTGCTCCATAGTTTAGATTCTCATTCTACAGTGCTGTGAAGTGGTGGTAAAATGATGCCTTACTAAATGGTAGTATTTTACACCCACTGACCCAACTCTTTAAAGCGGTATTAATGACTATGCAGAGTGCAAAGCCAGAAGAATCAGACCTTAGGTGTTTATGGCCAGGAAAAGTGAGAGCAAGTGCATCTCACTGTACTAGCAACACTGCAGTCCTGCCACGCAGAGGTTTGTGTAGCATTCAGTGCTCTACATGACCTGATTGTAGCCATGCAGACAAGCAGTCTTCTTTGGACTCGGGTGGTAGCTCTGTCTTCTCTAATTTGCTATTTTGTTGACAGGTTTTGTGGCCAGGACTTGATGTCAAAGGCCATGGCTCTTATTCGAGAGCCATCTTCCCTCACCATGGCCAGCTCAAGGATACATTTAAGCCACATTTAATGCTAGAGACAAATCCAGCCCAGCTTTGAGACCACCACACAACAGACATCACCTGCCCTGGAGCTTGTAACCCTTTCATCATTGAGATTCGTGCCTTGCATCGCACACAAGTGTGACCAGGTTAATTAATTCCCCAGCACTCCCCCTTATCATTCTTAACTCTATGCTTTGCCAAGACGCATTTCCACAAAACTACATCAAAAAGCAACAATTTCATTTTCAACCCACACTTCTTCATTAGGTAAGTATGCAGCTGGAGTATGGAGCAGAAACACCCCACTGTTTCTGACTGTTTGACATACCTGTGTCTCTGTTCAGAGCTTCTCGTCTGGCTATCAGACCATGAGTTCTCCAAAGTGGGGAGTATCTTTCTGTTGGGAATCTGCCAGTTTGATGGTATAATGGAGTTCTGACCTGAGAGCAAACACAGACCAATCTTTCGTCCCTCATACAGAGAGAACATAGAAAATGAGAATTCTGCCCAAATAATTTCAACTAGTCTTCTCTGAAATGTTTTGTTACACTACAGGATGAACATATTACATGGGGCAGGTAACTGTTCCCATTATCCTTTGCTCTTGAGAATCTTTTCAAACACCAAGTCTACTGCAGAGGGAAAAAGCATTCAGATAGCTGCATTTTGCTCTCACAGCCTCTCAGTAAGTGGCAAAATCCCGTCTCTTCTATCTGTATCCTTGATGGGTTTGCAGAGCCCACTGAGAGGAGGCTGACATGCCACAATCCACTAAGTGCCAGCATCGCAGTTCCCTGCTGTGCCCTATCTCCTGCACACGCAGAGACATTTGCCGGCTTGGGGCACTGGTGTGCTGGCACTGGGGTAGCAATTCCTCCTTTCGGAAACAGGAAATATAATGGACATGTTATTTTTCTTCCTGGGACCACCTGCCTACTGATAGTCCTACTGATAGCATTTTTAATGCACGATCCAAACACTGCCAAATTTGCTTACAGATGAGTTTTCCTCTTAAGCCCCTTGTGCTTTGTACTAGAAATACATATAAGCATGTGAGTTTCTACTCTAATACCAGAGGCACAAGGGAGTGTACATGCGTACAGATGGATGATGCTTGCACAGTAAACCCTATGTAATCCATAATAGAATACGGTACCAGTCAGTCATTGTGTCAATTTGGATTTCCCTTTTTTTTTTCCTTATACTACATTTAGCGGGTTCCCAGAAGTTTGTCCATTGCACACAGGATTTCCTTGGAGAAGGAGAACGATTCATCTACTTGGTGTTAGGCATCTTATTGAGACTTCTAAGCTGCCTGCCCAAAGTTCTCTTTATGAAGTACTCTAAACTTGGTCTTTACTCCAGCCTGATTTCAGAATAATTATTGTTCCTGAGTTTAGAGTGAAAAATCAAGCAATGTAATTTTGCTGCAATGTAGACTCAGAGTAACTGACCCCCTGGGGCAGGCTTAGTGAGGGATTTGATCTTGCCCCCAGGGAAGAGGAATATCACAGTGTGGCCAAGTGGCAAGAGTCATGAGGCAGGAGGCAAGTTCTCAACACTTCTTTGTGCTCAGACCATACCCATCAGTGCTGTTGACAGGAAGGGTCACTGGAATTGACACCAGTTTGGGAACAGACAACTCTTTAAAACTACCCATGGAAATTGATGCAAAAATGGCTTATAACCAAAAATTCAGTAGTGCCTCAAAGGAAGGATAAATTTGTACTAGAAGAAGAAAAACAGGTAACATTGGCTGTGCCCTCCACCTGAGGAACTGTTTCTGCTTACAGCACCAGGCTTCTGACAGTGCATCTCACCGGGATTCCCCAAACTAAATAAGCTGTACTGGTCAAAGCTTTTACTTTTCCCTCTGTGTAACTGCATTCACAAAGGGCTTTTGGTAGTATAGAACTGCTGTTAAAAAAAATCACACTTCAAATCAAGAGTATTTTTCTGGTAAGAGTTGCTGGAGTGTGATCTTTAAAGCACTTTACACTTGTGATTCTCCTCTGTTGTGCTCATCCCGCACCACAGCACTGTAGGAATCAGGAGCACTCACACAACATCAGTAGGCAATCTTCCCTGGTCACAGCATGTGCCCAAAGTGTATATTAAACACCCATCAATATTTGGCACGAGGAAACTCTTTGCCATCCCACTGTCACCCAAAGATATTTCACCTTTAAAGCTGTACCTGTACAGATTTAAATTAAACCTGCATCTATACAGCTTTAAATTCAACCTGCCGGGGACTGCTTTTGGCCACCGAGGCCAGCCAGCACAGTATGGCCTGTGTCTATGCTACCGGCTGCTCTCCTCTTCCAAAACCTGCCTCCGGTCTGGTCACTGGGAATGGCCCATGCTGGCTCCCAGGCACTGCCTGCAACCTGCTGGGAGGGCTGCTGCCTGCTTGGACCGGGAAGCAGCACAGATGACTGAGTTCCCGTCCCAGGGATTTTCCCTGCCGCTGTTTTTTGACTCAGATGGACGCAGACAAGGCGTCTGCACAGACTACAACACGTGCTGAAGATCTTCACTTACGTTATTGCACAGAAGGATTATGACTCCAAAGGCTCGGCGCAGCAAACAGGCTTTACAAAGAACAGATCAGCAAAGCATTTACACATATACTTGGCTATGAATCAGCTAAAATCTCAGCTAAAGAAGTCCTGTTTCTGTGCTTTTCCATTGCAAAGTGGAAGACCAGTAGGAAACGCAGGTCCTCTGGATGCCTCCAGCAGCCTTGCAGTATACCTGTGGCAAGACATCACGATGTGCACACAGTTTTTAACCAGAACCTGCCCACTTTGACCATGAAGATGGTGTCCTTGCAGGTCTGTCATATCCCCCCAGTGACTTGACATATATCTCAGTGACTTGTCAACTCTTTAGAGACGAAGAAATGGAGAAAGCACAGAAGAATGCAACAGCCAAAGCTACTGTAAGCAAAGAAAGCTCTGCAGGGGCAAATAATGATCTTTACCAGACCAATTAAGACAGCTGGAAACAACAGACTTAAAAAAAATTTTAAAAATTAATGTTTCCTTTTTCCAACTATCACTTGAGCTACTAACATGCATTGCCTCCCCCTTGCCATTTTCCTTTGATGAGCTCAGCTGTTACTGTTACAATTACTCTTACTCTCTGCAGAGGAGTGGATCACCTTAAAGAACCACACCTGCTGCTTCTAGACAGGATACAACACTTCAGACCAGTGCCAGAGCAATCTGTCTCCCTTTCCATGGCATAATCCCATGAAATCAGAATTTGAGGACTAACCAGCCTAGCTATTAAAAGACCCAAGGCTAAAGCAGGGAGTAACTTCCCAATCCATTGTGTGAGCATCATGTCTGCAGATAACAAAGTCCTACTGGTTGGACAGACACAAGATTAGATTAGATCAGATCAAATTAGGTTTGATTAGATCAGAATTAATTCAAGATGGGTGCCTTATTATCTCTTCACAAGGTTCTTGCTCTCATGCTGGGATTTAGGGAGCCATAAAACATCTTGAATGGTTAAAAAATATAAATACATTTATATTCTGCCCACAATTTGTGATTTTGTTATTGTTAAAGATTTAAGAGGTGACTGAGGTATAAAACCAAATTGTAATCCTGTTCAAGACAGATGTACTGTATTACCAACACTGCTGGAAGTGCTAAATGACAATGTCACGTGGACAATTTTTAGCTGGGAAGAAGAGATGCACTCGCAGTTTAAGGGAGAAATAAACACTGCATGTTTAAAGATTCCCACAGCAAAAAATAAATACCGTCTGAATACAATGATTCCTCTCTCAGGACATGGTTATTTGTTTGCATCATGCAAAACCAACAGCAGCATAATGTTCTCAAACCGAAATAGCCGTTAAATTTCTTTTCTGAAAGTTGTTAGACCAAATCTTTGCATATCCTAAAAGTCTGAATGCACCAGTGAACTACAGGAAACTTCTCCTATGTTTAGCATTGTGCAGACTAAGTGCTGAGTTCTTACTCACTCAATGACAGGATTCCTCAGACTCCCTTTGCCCTCATTTTTTTCTGCTGAAATAAGGGCTCAAGTGCAGACACCTTAGGTCCAGCAGCCTGGAGGCTCTCACTCCTCTCTGTGCATACGAAGGGAAATGCCATGCTTCTGGTTTTCGTGTGGGAGCATTCAATGAAGAGTTGAGGCAAATGGAAAACTGGACACTTCTCATTAGGGAAAGTAATGAACTTAATCTAGGAAGTTTGCTTCATATACTTATACAGTTGGAATTTTTTAATTGTCACATATACATGTGTAACACCTTCACTCTTGTGTTCTCCATATCTCCTCATCCCTCAAAAGGTTTTCCAGAGTTAAATAGGGAATAACTGTGAGGTTCATCCACAAATTATCCATTGTACAAGGGCACACAGCCATTAGATGCATATGCAGAAAGGTGGAATGAAAGACAGGGTTGGTAGGTTTTCCAAAGTTTCTCAGGCTCCTCACTGTCTACAGAGGGCATCAGAGAAACAACTTAGCTGTGACTTAAAAGGCAAAAGCAAAATAAATTCTCCAAACACCACTGATGTACAGTGATGGAGCCATTCAATCAAGTCATCAGTGGCCTCAGGTTTATCCTGAAGGCATATCAGATCCAATCAGCTTCCTAACTATCACTGCTTTTTACAGATTTCTTACAGGGAGCAAAGGAATTAGGCCATGTTGGTGCTGAGACTTCTTTTTTGGGGGATGCTTCTCTTACATTGTTTGAAAAAACTGCAAGGTACAAGCTCATTTTCTGTGTCCTTGGAAACCCATGGTCACAATCACAGATATATTGAACCGAGTTGTAAATGCAAGGGCACATCCACACTGGTGTGCTAAGAATGGTTCAATCTAATTAGAGAGAAAAAAAAATTGAACCCAATATAAGGTATTCTTGGATTTCCTTCTGCACTTTATTTGTTCCACCGTTTGCAGTGCTCCTTCACCATTTATTAGTATTGGAGTGGATGAGGCAGACTGCGTCATCACTCAGTCACATTTCAGAGAAGTCGCCACTTGGATGGCACACCTGAAAACATCCCTCCTTGGGCCGTCTCTTCAAATCCACCACAGGACCACAGTGGCTTTTGTACTGTTCTAAACAGTTTATCAGCTCATGAAAAAATAGATGGAAGAGAAATGTGAAGGCAAACACCATTTAGGACACACACCAGGTTTGTAAGCAACATAAGGAAGATTCCTTTGGATTCTGTCCCATGCCCTCCTCCTGTCATGCACAGCATGGTACATCCATCAGATACAACCTGCATAAAGCTCTGTCATCCACACCACACTTTGACTGAAGCTAGTCATATTTTAGGAACTGAGTACTAACCCACTTTTCCATGTCTGCAACTCTCACATCCTCTTGGATAAAAGAAGAAATATCTCTTGAGATGTATTTAACTGTTTCATGTGTCGTGCTGTGGTCAGATACTCCCCTCCATCTCTTCTGTGTACAGGCCCAGAGGCTCTGACGAACAGCAGCAAAGACAGAAGTGCAGATACAGAGATAACATATGGTCACCTTAAAATTTGGCATAACTATTGTCTATTGAAGCCACTGAGTTTGCTTCCAGTGAGTGAGCAGAGCATTTCAGATATGACATTTAAAAGGCACAAGGGAGAAGCTTTAAACTACAATGTGTTACTAACAGAGCTGAAGCAGTCTGACAGCACCTAGCAGATATGAGGCAGCCTGGGCAGTCTGGCTCAGCTGCTTTCCTTGGTCTCCACCTGACAGCAGCAGCCCCTGAGCCTCAATAGGTACAGAAACAACTTCTGAGAGACATTATTTGGAAAGGTTTTTGCTTTTATTCCTGCTTTAAGTTAAACTCTTTGCCTTAAGCACCCAAGGTGAGAGGTGACAGGTTTCCCTTTATTTTGCCTCAGGTAAGGATACCAACCACGAGGTTTCAGAGGCAGCACATTGGTAATGTGAGTCACCACAACAGCAGTGGTTTAAGCTATTTTGTCATGAGCTTTTGAACTATGGTAGCATAATTAAGGCACAAGAGGGGCAGCAGCCTGGCCCTGAGTAAATTAAGTCACTACTAAAGGCAAATGCATTGTCTATCAGCACTGGTATGGGGAAATAAGGCCGTAGCAGACCTAAACTCTAGACTGATGGTGCTACTTTGGCTGGTTTGCCTCTACAAAAAAAAGCATCCTGAAACTGTCCCTGTGCTATGCTCTCACATAGTTTTAACAGAAGTTATTTCACAGTCATTTGAGACCATTTTGTTACAAAAACAAAGGGGAAAAACAAAGCAAAACCCCATATAAAAATGACCAGGGCCTGGAGACAGATGGTGATATAGAATTGTAAGATCTTTGAATGGCCTGGGTTGGAAGGGTTCTTAAAGATCATCTAGTTCCAATCCCCCTGCCATGGGCAGGGACACCTTTCACTAGAACAGGTTGCTCAGAACTCCATCCAACCTGACCTTCAACACTTCCAGGGACTGGGCATTCACAAGTTCTCTGGATAACTTGTTTTAGTTGCTCACCACCCTCACAGTAAAGAATTTTTTCTAACATCTAATCTAAACCTACCCTCTTTCACTTTAATGCCAGCAACCCTTGTCCTGTCACTATATGTCCTTGTAAAAAATCTCTCTCCATCTTTCCCATAGGCTCCCTTCAGGTACTGGAATGCTGCGATTTCGTCACCCTGAAGCCTTCCCTTTTCCAGGCCAAACAAAGCAAATTTTCTCAGCCTTTCCTCGCAGGTGAGGTGCTCCATGCCTCTGATCAACTTGGTGGCTCTCCTCTGGACTCACTCCAATAGGTCAATGCCCTTCAATGTGACATGTAGAACAATAGCTGGTTCCCATACAGCTGTCCATGCAGCCAGGCCTCATCTTAGTTCCTGTAAAGCCTATTCTAAATCTGGAAGTGGTAACCATGCTGGAGAGGAGCCTTGTTTTTCACAAACTGATATACCAGGAAGATATCATATGCAAATGCAGGTATATCAATATAAATGCACCTTATGACATACATGATATTTCCCCTCCTCAACCAGAGTTGCTGCAAAGTTACTACACCCTTTAATCTGACCTGAGCCTCCTCAGGGAGCTGTATTTCTTTAGCTAAACAAATTGACCTTATTATCCTCCATACACTTCAGCAGCTTAAGCACCTTGTCAAGTAGATTTTTAGCTGTAGAGGGCTCTTTAATTTAGTTTATAAAGGCATAACACCATGCTACGGCTAAGAGCTGAGGGAAGGTGTTTTTGGATAATACCCACTAAACAAGACTGGATTACCCACGTTCACTTTCACAGTATGCTTCATTTGTCAATTTATCATAGTTTTAAGAGTCCTCTGGCCACGTGCTCCCCTCTGTCCCCCATTTAGTGTTGGGGGTGGAGTGTGGGGTCTATATCAGATCTGCTGCCCATGGAGGAGGTTTTTTACTCCAGCCTCAGCTGGTCTGGTGGAGGCAGAGCCCCCTGCTGCAGCAAACATTTCTGCTTCCTTGGATTTGCCAACCTGTGCTTCAACTCACTGCATGGACACATGCTATCTGAGGAGGTAGAAGACACTAGTAAAAGACTGGGAGAAGAATCAGCACTTAAGACAGGTTTTGGGTTTGCCCTTTTTTTTCCCCCAGAAAATAGACAAAATGATTAGCTTCAGTTCAGGATAGACCTGAATTTAATTACTTCATCTCACAATAGTAAAGGTGATGAATTGAAAATGTGCTCAGTTTTTTTCCTTGAAGCTTTAAATCAAGAATACACCTGAAAAATATGATCTAGTTCAAACAGATATTAGAAATCTCCTCAAATTAATGCCCTTCTCTTGTCTATCTATCTAATGTCCATCTATTCATCTAAAGGTAACTGGCAGGTATGAGGAAACCCTACTGTTCTTGTGCTAGACCAGCTACTGTAATATTGCAAATGTGTTTGTTGAAGAAGTCTTGACAAAAGCAACTGAGAACTCGCAGGTGTTGACTGAAGAGGTCCATCCTACATCCCAGGCAGCGAATGTGAAGTACAATGAGTACAGAGCTGCTCTAACTTGTCCCTTCAGCAGAAACTGGACAGTTGATGTGCAACTTTCCCCATTTTAGATCACTCTCAGCTCCTCCAGACTAATTTCTGAACCTGACTTTTAACCTAGAGCTCAGCACTAGGCTTTGTTTGAAGACTGGACAAAATTACCTGCAGAGAGTTCAGAAGTTGGACTACCCCAGCAATGTGTGTGGGGTGGCATGGAGGAACTTGCATACAGCAGGATTTTTCAGAGGTTATGTTATTAGTCAAAAGGTTACGAGTGGGTGTGGAGCTTAGATTTAAGTAAACTTAAGAACTTAGATTTAAGTAAAGTTTGTCTTTTTCATTCTCTTGTTATTCAGCCTAGCAATAACCAGTAGGAATATATTGCTATATAGAAGATTCTGAAGATTGTAATAATTTTAGAGCTGTAGAAGACTAGCAATGGCAAAAGAGCAGCAATGGAGGTGAAGAAAAAGGACAGATTTGAGCCCCCTCTTTCTCTTTAAGATAATTTGCATTGGGCTCTGATCACTTCTCTGGGTAAGTCCCAGCCATTCTCCTTTGCTCATCCCCATCTCTCCCCTTGCAGACTCTGAGCTCCACTAAAAAATGAAGCACTTTCTTGATGGCATCATTCACAGTGACAGATCTGTACAATAGCAAGCATTTAATTATTTCAAAAGCCATCTTTCCAGGTCCCATGACTTCTCATTGAGCTGCTTAAAAGAAGCTTCCTCGATTATGTCTGAAAAGGCTGCTTTTGTACTGAAGTGAAGTTTTTATCAAAAGAAAACAAAGCTTTAATGGCATTACAAAAGTTCTTCAGAGCTCTGTATATCTTCAATCATCAGCCCCTCCTCAAAGATACAAGGATGCTCAGAAAGCACACCCAGGCAAAATGAAACGTGATGACAGACTGCAAGGATAGCAAGACTAGCATTAAATTAGAACCTGTATTCAAAAAATCAGTTATCACAGACAGTTATCACAGAATATTCTGAGCTGGAAGAGGCCCATGAGGATCATTGAATTCAACTCTTAAGTGAATGGCCTGTAGAGGGATTGAACCCACAACCTTGGGGCTAGGAATCAGCTGTTCCCACAAGCTTTCAGACTCAAAAGGCAGTAAAACCAGCAAAATAGTTGCCTTGGAAAACAGAAGTGCAACATCAAAACAATTTCAGTCAAGACAAAGCCAATTTCAATCAAGATGAAATCTGTATCTCGAGGAAAATCTGCAAAATTTTTGGTCTGGGGTTTGTTTGGTCTTTTTTTTTTTTTTTTTTTTGATCTACATTTAAACAGAATCAAAGCCACAGTGAAAAAAAAAAAAAAGTTGTTTTACAGTGTTTTCAGCTCTCAGAAACTTCAAAACATGATCCAAACAAATGTGGAAACAGAATGAAACCAGTAAAAAAACCCACTGCCAGCCTAAAGGATTCTAAATCAAAGTAGATCCTTAACATTCCTAAACTGTTTGAAAGTTTCAAAACCAGTTAGTCACCTTTTCATAAAGACAATGCTTTGAAATCTGAAGAAGTTCAGAGCACTGGTTCTCTGTTTGTCTCTGTCCAGTTTGAATACAGACCACGCCAGAAGCGTGACTTTTTCCACAACAAAATTAGGAACATAAAAACCTCCACAGATGTTTGAAGTGAATATGAAGTAATTAGATTCTGTTGTATTAGTTAGAATGTAAGATTATCAGTATTAGTATCATGGGTTTTTTCCCAAATACATTCTGCTTTATCACCACTTATGCATCTTGGAATTTGCTTTGATATAATAGCTAAGATCTCACATACACTCTAGTTGTTTTAAAACCACATAATTTCATGTATTCACAACAGTTTCTATTATTCTTCTTTTACCTTTTAATTTTTTTACTTAGTCCACTAAAAATAAACAGAAATAAATTACAAACCTAGTGTTAGTTGTGATCAGGTACCTTCTTAATATACTCTGTGAAAGATGTAGCTTCTTTTTATCCACAGAGAGCGCCTGAAGGGTTTTTAAATTTAAAAAATATGTACATAAAGGCAGGCAGTAAGGCTTCTGATTGTTGTCTGCATTCAAAATACATTTTTCTAGGCCCTGAAGCTAGAAAATTGCTAAAATTCATATAGGAGACACAGCAGAAAAAAGACACCTGACTCCTGTGGATGGGACCTTAATTATAAAGTCTACAGTCTAGCATGTTTTTATTTTTATACTTATGCAGCTTTAATGCTACAATAGCACTTCAGAGAAGGGACATAATTCTTAGATATGCACCAGTTTAAACACTTTAAGGTGAGACAGACAGAGTAAAACATTTTTTTAAAGTAAAACCAGAACACCCTCAGTCTTTCTACAGAGAAAAAGGCAATGGGAAAATAGGGAAAACTGCAAGTCATCTTAATGTATCACACAGCAGTGACACAGAAAGACCATATAGCTCAGATCTTCACAGGTGATTTTCATAGGATGGAAATTAGCACACTGAAAAAAAAGGAAAAGAAAAGAAAAGAAAAAAATAGAAAAGGAAAAAGAAAAAGGAAAAAAGTAGTGAACGCTGTGGCAGGAAAATTAAGTTCAAAAGGGATTTCCAAGTGCTGCAGATGATAGGTATGTTACTTCCTGATCTCTCTGAATTAGCTTTCGTCTTTGTGACCAGATGATGTGAACAGGACTGGACCTGCACAGTTCTTGCATTAACTGAGTGGTACCTGAGAACGCTTCAATTGGAAAGTTAACAATGACCCTCATGCCTTCTATGCAGAGTAAAAGCCTCAAGGGTTGTGTGTGTGGCAGAAACCTGCACTGTTCTGTGCAAGGCAAAATCAAGGTGAGGGAAAAAAAATTAAAAAACATTAAATCAAAATGCAAATCATTTATATATCAATATGCTAAAAATCCTCATGTTAAAAACAGCAGGGGGCTGACAGAAACCACTTCTCTTTAAACCTGGCAGTGTATCAAGATGTTTTAAAAATAATCAGAGAGGTGCAAACCACCAAGGGGACCCTGCTGCTTGCAAACTGGAAAGTGGCTTGTACTTCTCAGGGCATGACTGATTTCCACCCTCTTGCGGGTCAGCACACTTCCCTCATGAGCCCAAGATACGGGTCTCTGGCAACTGCGACAGCCAGCACCAGCCCCTATGGCCACCCAACTGCAACGGGGTCTGCAGTGGCACACAGCAATCCAGCACCAGCTTTCCACAATGCAGTGCCCAGCAGTCTGGCGGCTCTCCTCCTTGTCAGCAATGAGATGTTCAGGAGATGGATTTTTTAGGTCATGGGTGGTGACCTCAGCATCCCTCACATTTCAGGCAGGGCTGCAGCAGGATGGTGAGGTCCCATACAGCAGGCCCAGGGTGCCAGGGCATGTCATTTGGGCTATATGGAAGTGTAGGCTTTTCCCATGGTACTTTCTTCCCTGAAAGTTACTCCCAGCAGGAGTATGTCTCTTGTCTGGTTATAAAGCCAGGTATGGGCAGAGATACTGCAAAGGCTCAGCCCTGAATGGTGACCCAGAGCTGGGCCTCAGCTTCACCTCCTGTGGCTATGACTTCATGGTATGCTATGTTTGGTGGTGGCACTGGGGTGGTGAGTTGCAACCTTCCTGGGCTGCTGATCCTTTGCGGCCCTCGCACCTCCCGCAGTAGCTTGACAGGGTCCTCCCCTGCCATTCCCCAGTGACCACTCAGCAAGGTGTTTCAAGGGAAGGAGCTAGCTCCAGTTGCAGTGGTGTTTTGGCAGATGGCACAGCCAGGGTTAGCCATTGCCCCAACTCCCCTTGGTCCAGGCACACCGCAGGGCTGTGGGTGAAGGGACAAAGGGATCTGTGGCTGTCTTGTCCTCCCTCCGCAGGTTCCCACCCGCACAGCTAGCAAGGCCTGACAAACAACAGAGGATGCTCTGCTAGAGATGTCAGAAACAAACAGTGCAATTACCCATTGCCGGATTGCTTCAAGTTGCAAACAAAAGATGACAAACAAAACACACAACAGATCCCCCTCCAGGCCCGCAGAGCAATCAAGAGGAGGCTGACAATGGCAAGGCCCCTCCGGCCCTGTGCCAAGGACACTCACCCCCAACGACAAGCACACACTGCTGCCTCGCAGAGCCCCTGGCCACCCGCCATCCCTTTTGTCTAGCACGTATGGAGCCCATCCTTGCTTGCAGACTGCTCTGGCTATGCCAAAGCTGAGTCTACCACCAGCCTCCTTGCCAAGAGCTCAGTACCTCTCCCTGCTGCAATCTCAACCCTCCACTGTCAGCACCTGCCCATGCACCACCATCACCTCCGCCTCCTCCTCCCCGGGGAGCAGCAGTGCCTGCCTGAGCTGGATGTGACACAAGGGTTAACACGAGTTACCCAGAAATGAGTCAGCAAGTCCCTTGCCCCCGCAGTCCCTGCCTGGTTTCCAGAAATGCTGACCGTTTCCAGATCAGCCCAGCATCTGATGAATACATGAAAAACGTGACTCCAAGTCTCGAAAGTTGAAGAATACATAGCTGAGCACTGTGATCTCCAGGCCAATACCTTGAAGTGGTATGTAGGAAACTAAATCACTTTTTATCCAACGCCAACTTGACAACCAAAGCTCTTCAGCTGGGTGCCATTAAGTCTGTGCAATGAATGTCACATTCACCACTGCAATGCTGAAAAGTGCAAGGCAAACCCCACTGGTTACACTTGTTTCTGAAGGCCTTCAGTCCCCATCCTACCTCCCTTCCCTGCCAGCATTTCCTTTAAAAAAACAGGAGCACAAGGACACAAAGTTTTTGACTAGATAAAACCCCATTTGTTCTTTTCTCACCTAACTATGAAGATGTGATGGTCAGGGCTGTTAGGATTAGGAGGTTAGGGCTGGTCTGGCTGAGTGCTGGGGCATGCGTTCAGTGGGCTACCCCAGTCTCTCACAACTTCTAAGCAACACATGAAGACTGAAGAAGAGAACGCAATCTCTGTGAGAGTTGCTGTGAGAGAGGCAGGAAACACTGTGAGAACAACTTTTCTCAACATACATCAATGTTTCCACTTCCAGACCAGGAGGAAGTCCTCCACAGAAAAGTTTTAAATCAAAATGCTCAGTCAGTACACAAGTTCATCAACATTTTTAGGACTTCAAAGAACACAGCTCATGGCCCCTGTGGTATGGACTTCAGACAAGGACAATTTTTCACTTGATTATGAAGTACTAGAATCAAACATTCACATTACTTTGATTT
Organism: Atrichornis clamosus; assembly: GCA_013400975.1. Lineage (NCBI taxonomy): Eukaryota > Metazoa > Chordata > Aves > Passeriformes > Menuridae > Atrichornis > Atrichornis clamosus. The sequence continues at coordinate 128,874 of WBMZ01003467.1, read as the reverse complement.
CCCATGAATTTAAGCATGTTTTAGAAACAAATGAAAATATAAGTACTTTGGTAAAGAATCTAAATTTGGAAAAGAGCATTTTGGACCATAAGGATCTACGTGTCATAGTCCATGTCTCCCAACTTTAAACATTGTCAGCCTGTACAGATTACCACAAGTCTCATAAATGCGTCACCTCTCCTAAAGGCCTGTATCCTAAAATCATGTCACTTAATGACAAGACCAGGTTCTTGGCTGCTTTTTTTTTCTTTTTTGAGAACAAGAAGCAAATCAAGTAGATCCACATTCACGCGTTCTACGTAAAGAGCCCACCCGGATGTTTATAACATGGTTGGTGTAGGGATTGAACCCTGCTTTCTGTGACTTATTTTGCCAAATTTATCAATAGCAAAAAGTCAAAAGCAACTGGAAAAATAATTGAGATTCAGTGGGGAAAGAGGGGAAGGCAAAGAAAAAATTTTGCAGTTGTTTAGTTTCAAAGTTTTAAAAAAACTTTTCCCATTTCTCTTCATTATGCGTATATTTTAAAAAATTTTCCAAGGAATACTGATTATTAATTACATGAAAAAAAGATGGCAATATGTACAAAGAAAAGGCACAGTGCTTTTACACAAACATAAAGGAATAATTCACCTAAAATCATTGTATGTTTCTGTGCATGTTTTTAACTGATTTTTAAAAATGAATTCTTCTTGTTGAATTATTTTTTCCCCCAATTTGTCCATTTCTCCCTGCCCACTCTCATTCCGAGAACTAGTCTCCCACATTACATCTGAGCTCCCATTTAACATAACCTATCTTATAGCCATTCAGATTTAAATTCAGGTTATTAAAACTGATTCTAAGTGATCATTTTCATTTTGGCTCACTCATTCACATAAATTTAATTTCTCCAATATTAAGGTCCCATTTGCAGCTCGTGAGTAATTTTTAATGTACTTTTACCACAAATTAAAAAATAAAAGCTCACCAGTTTATTCAACCAAGTCTCCATTAGTCATCATGAACCATATAACTAACAAACATGGGTTTTATTTCATATACTCATTGGGTGTTCAGGGTGAGGGTGGAGATATGAGTGGGAGAAAAGAGGTTACTGAGGTTAAAAAGAGGAACGTATGACTGTGTACGCCCCTGGTACCTCTGCTGCTTATTCCCTCTTCATTTTGCGTCTTATGCTGGTAGGCACACAGCCAGCACTCTTGCAAAAAGATCTCTTGCTTCTGTAGCAATTTCTTCTGCACATTGTAGCTAATGGATGTGGTTGTGTATGTGGTTTTATTTCAGGATGTACAAGTTCAAATACAACATTAATTTTGGCATATGTCTGAATTTCCCCACAATATTTATCTAACACGCTTAGCTATAAAATAGGATGTGTGTTACTAGAGGTTCCCCTGAATTTGTGCTGAGTATATGTATGCCTAATACATATTCACAAAGGCAAAAACACCCCAAACACGTGCATACACCTATATCAAAGGGATGGATCTTCCCCCTATGTTCTCCTCTGAATATTATCAGTATGGAGAGCTCTGAAGAACCGAGAAATCACAGACACCAGAGACTTAATGCCCTGGCTGTCTGAGCTATCTGCTCTGAGAACCAGCAAACAAAAGCAAGGCAATTCAGGGCACGCTCAGTCATCCTGCCAGTTCAGTCATCTTCATACAATAAAGTGGTCACTGTTCTCAATCTGCAGCGTGCCTCTGCCACTGTCCCAAAGCCCTGGTCTCACTTTTGCAGAAAATCTCTGGGCAAGATACTCTTTGACCTCCTGTGACCTCAGTGTCACCAGCTGAAGATATTCCAGCTGTCACTGCGGAAACTACCCTCTGAGTTCAGTACTTCCTTCAGTCTCTGCATGGAGGGGCTCCATGTGATGGTGAGCTGCTGCTCTCTAACAGGCAGATCAGATGAGGGCTGCAGCTGCACAAGCCAAGGCAGATGCAGGTCAAGGCTATTTCTCACAGCAGGGCCAACCAGTTTGTGTAGGTTTTATTCAAAGATCATCTGACATATTCACACAGTACTATCTCTAACCAGCAGTGGCAGGTGTCTCCAGGCACTGTCCCAACCCAAAATACAAAACCAGCAGTGTCTACCCAGGATCAGTACAGGGACAGCTCAGCACTCCCAGAGAAACCTGTGGGAGGCACTGAGCTGGAAGGGCCACCCTCATGGAAATCTCCACCTCTGCTGGAAAGAGAGCAGTGGCTGTCTTTTCCTCTTCTCCCCTGCCTCATATTTTTCCTGCTCAGCTCTAGTGAATTTAGTTCATTATTTATAATTAGAAAGTGGAAAGCAATTACTGTCTTCCCTGTTGTTTATACTCTAAAGCAACACTTAAAGAACAGAGAAACAGCTGAAATCTAGGCCATTTCAAAAATTTAATGGCAGCCATAGTCACTACACCTGTCCCTGAATCCCCCCTAACAATGTGGTTTTGCATCACATTTTCCTACGTTAAAAAAAAAAAAAAATTAAATTATCTTTTTTGTTGGCAGTTGAAGAACCCACAAACAAATGGGTAAATCTGACTAAGTGGTTAAGCAGAGAAAACAATGGAAATGTGTATACACCAAAGGCTGTCAACAGTCCCACAGAAAGAATTGGAAAGAGAGAAAAAAATTCTTTAAGCCCTTGTAACAACAAAATGTCAAAACCAAACAAATAACAGACAGAAGTGGGAGCTAAGTGTTGACTGTGCCTTGTTAAGAGTTCAGTGAGCAAAGCTGTCCCAGGCTTCCCCTGGGCTGTCCCAGTCCAGCCCTGGGAATATCGTGCAGCTTTCAGGGATAGCTATTGGGAATCCCTCCTCCTCCCCTCCACCCTCCCTAATTACTGTTAATACAATTTGACTAAAATTCTGTCCTGCCATTCAGATACTGGTATTTGTGGTGTCTGTTTCTTTTTCTTCTTCTTCTTTTTTTAAAATATTTTTTTACAATCCCCTTTTTATTCTGTAACCTAGAATAGGTTATAAATTTCCTGGCTTCTGTGGGTTAGATAGGAAACTCAATGTTACTATTTTGGTGTAGAATGCAGACATTTTTGTGGTCATACTTACCATAGCTGAGCTAAACTCAACAGGAAATAGCATTTCAACTTGCCTGTTGGCTCAGGCTGCATATCCTACATCTACAGTACAGAAATAATGGATAAACTGATGGGAAGCTCATGAAGCAGAAGGAATTGGGAGGTGATATGTCTGTGGTCCAGGTATAAACCATAATAAGAAAATACACTGCTGCTTTGCATTCAGGGGTTTGTATGAAGCCAGGACCAGCTACAAAGTCTTGGTTACCAAACTGCCCTTGTTTTTATGCTTGAGGAGGAAAGGATGTTTCAGAAGGGAGGCCTCCAGGAGCAAGCCTAGAGCTTGTCCTCACTTTAATTTTTTTCTTCTCAAGTAACTGTCACAGCTAATACATTTTATTTGTCATAGCCATTCTAAGATATGGTTGCCAGAAATCCATGGGGGGAAGAATCCAGCCCAGGGAGTCAGAAAATACGTATTTATATATTTGTTCTCAAAATATCTCTTCATACCACACAGAGCGAAGTTTGGTACAAAGTACCTGTGGGACTGCTACATCTTCGAATTTAGAAGGCATTATCCAAAGACGTCTGATAGCACCAGAAATCCCTTCTGTCCCTGAGTTCAGGAGCCTGCAGCAAGGACACTAAAAAACAGCTTTGGTTTGAGTGGGTATGGAGTTGGGTCTCAAAGCACAACATTTTGAGGGGAATCTGTGGGAAATTATGCTGATCACCTTGCACTGACTGGGGCAAGGTACTGGCCTCTCCTTGACTCTTTTAAAAGAAAATGTTTCTCCAAGTTAGTCCTCTACAGGTCCTATCGTTATGATTAAACTCAAAGACAAAAATAATGTGCACAACACCCTTGGAGGTTTATCTCATTCTTACTCTGTCCAACCACAACTCACTCACTCTTCCTCTGATATACTACAGCTCTGGGACCTCAAGAACAGCCTGTCCCTCCTTGCTCAGATAGGTACGGGGGTGCAAAGGGCTGTGGTGGAATAATGCTCCTCATTCATTCCTTTCTGAGCTGAAAGTCCCTTTTCTAAATTTGAAAGTCTGGTACTGTATGAGAATCTTGGGGAAACGTGGCACAGCCCTTTTTAGGTTTTATCTGGGTTGATACCTTGTGGTAATAAGGTCAAAGGTGGTCACATACTTCCTCTGTGATCTCCACCCAAGCCACTTGAAAAAAAAAGTGCTGTGAAAACCTGAAGCTCACTTTCTATCAGGCAAGTCTGTATTCATGGCAATAAAAGGCAATGCTGAATATGAGCCTCAGCAGGGGGGAACTGTTAGAAGAAAGGTTTCCATTTGTGCGTGCATCTGGCAGTGCTTTGTGTACCGACAAATTCAAGTTCCCCCACCCTGGCTCCTCTGTCAGCTTTGCCCACCATTCGTGTGGCTTCACACAGCAACAGGGGAGAGAAAAATGTATTAAAAATAGGAAAATGTGACTGTCAAACTCCCAGCCTTGACAGGTGAAACTCAGAGAGCGAAAATCCAATATCACATATAACTCAATTTTGTCTTCTGAATCCTCGTTTTCCGCATTCAGTCCCACTGTTAAAGGAAATCTGGGGTATCCCAGGAGTGTTTCATGGCCTAACCAATTAGTGCAATTTAAAAGCCACATCATGACCACAGTTAAAAGGACCCTCGGGGAACAGATCCCTCTCTGAGAATGACAAATACTGGACAGCTTAGACAGCCAGGGCTGGTTTTGTTTGCAATAGTCCACTCCACACCACTGATTGTTGAGCCATCTGATCCACTTATGAGCCAGATCCTGAAGCACCTTTTTGGCCTATTAAAGTAGCAACACAACAGCTTTGATTGGCCTGAATATACTGAGTAGCACTGCTGCTAGATGAAAAAAGCCAGATAATCCTGGTTAGATGCAGAAAAATAAAAGTTTAGGTTGGAAGGGACCTTTAAAGGTCACCTATTCCACCAAATGAGCAGGAATATCTTCAACTAGATAAGGTTGCTCAGAGTCCTGTCTAACCTGGCCTTGAACACCTCCAGGGATGTGGCATCCACCACCTCTCTGGGCAACCTGTTCCAGTGTTTCACTGCCCTCACTGTAAAAACTTCTTCCTAATATCTAGTCTAAATTGACACTCTTTCAGTTTAAAATCATTGTGTCTTATCCTATCACAATAGGCCCAGGTAAAAAGTTTGTCTCCATCTTTCTTAAAGGTCCTGTTTAAGTACTGAAGCCTGGAATAAGGTCTTCCTGGAGCCTTCACTTCTCCAGGCTGAACAACCCCAACTCTCTCAGCCTGTCTTCATAGGAGAGGTGCTCCAGTCCTCTGATCATCTTTGTGGACTCACTTCAGCAGGTCTATGTCCTTACGTTGGGGACCCCAGAGCTGGATGCAGTGATCCAGGTGGGATCTCATCATAGTGGAGTAAAGGGGCAGAATCTCCTTCCTTGCCCTGCTGGCCACACTACTTTGGATGCAGCACAGGACGTGGTTGGCCTTCTCAGCTGTGAGCACACACTGACGGATCATGCCCAGCTTTTCATCCATCTGTCCTCCCAAGTCCTTGTCAGAAGGGCTGCTCTCAATCTGTTCATTCTTCAGCTTCTGTTGATGCAGGAGGCTGCCTTAATCCAGGTGCAGAATCCTGCACTCAGTCTTATTGAACCTTGTAAGGTTCACACAGGCCTGCTTCTCATGCTTTTCCAGGTCAATCTGGATGGCAGTCTGTCCCTCAGGCATGTCAAAAGCACCACTCTTCTTGGTGCTGTTGGCAAACTTGTGGAGGGGGCACTTGATCCCACTGTCTGTGTCATTGATGAAGGTATTAAGCAGCACTGGTTCCAGTACAGACTCCTGAGGGACACCATTTGTCACCTCTCTCCATCTGGATACTGAGATGTTGACTACTGCCCTCTGGGGGGGACCAGCCAACCCATTCCTCATGCACTGAACGGTTCACCCATGAAATCCATCTCTCTCCAATTTAGAGAGAAGACTGTTCTGGGGGACAACATCAAAGGCCTTATAATGAACATCCACTAGAAATGTTAGGTATGTAGCTGGGAGAAGCAATTGCTTTAGCAAAGGGTAGAAACCCAGAAATACTGCTCCATAGCTCTTCTCCACCACCTGAGCCGACACACTGTAAGGCAATGGGATTGAAATAGACTGGGAAACTGATCCCACAGGAAAAAAAATTGCTGTGCTGGTTGTATCGGGACCTTATGCAGCCAACTGCATTCCCGCACACAAAGCCATTCCAGCATAATTCCAAGCACAGGGGTTTGATGTCTCTGCTGCTGAAGGTGCAGGCTGCCCTTGTCAACACCACTAGACACTGCAGCAGCTTCACTGTGTCCTGACTTAACGGGATCAGAAAATACAGTGATATCTTAAAATTTAGAAAATAGCCAATCAGGAATATTTTAGAAAATGCCTCTTCTTACAGGATGTCATTTTGTGGACATCAAACTCTCCATGGAGATCATCTGCTGGGTTAGTGAAACTTTCTACTCTCTCATTCCTCAGAAGACTTTGTTGATAGCTATAACAAACATGTATATATCCATTAGCTGCACATGAATTTAAGCTAAGCACCTTCTTCTTGCCTTGTTGCAAGGATCGGTCTTATTATAATTCTAACTTATCTTTTCCATTTCACCCTAGTGGTGGCCACTGTGAAAAAGTCATTAACTGGTGTGTTGGCAATTTTAAGTCTTTGATGCCATTTTGTGTCTGAAGAAAGAAATCCATCTGCTCTTTTTGATCCTGAGCTTACCTTTGTTTCTCACATTTCCTGTCTTTGTAAATCTGCTTATTAACACTTTCACTATATTGCCCTATATTCAACACTGTCTCAGTCACACTTCTGCTGAAAGTCTTATTCACACTTTTGTCTTCTCCAGGCACGATTATTGTAATTTTCCATCTCCATGGCCTTTTCCAGGAGTTTGCTTTCTCAAGGCACAAACTATATCATAAAATAAGAATAATGCTCACTTTGTCTTGTACGGAACAGAAAAAATAAGATGATTGAGAAGCTATGAACACAAGTCCTCCACTTGCATTAAGGACCTGTACCTTCAGCTCCTCAAGGCACAGCAGCGGCCAGTGACACAGCCGAGACATCCAGTGTAGTCTCCCTTCTATTTTGAACTACTCCCTGGAAAAAAAATTTACCCTCTTCTTACTGCCCAGTTCAAACACTTGACTCTTGTTCAACACAACATTTTGTGTCGATCAATATGCCAATAGCAGTGGAAAAGACCTTGGTGCAGATGAAGTCAAAGCATTTTGATCACTAAAATCTCTGTCCCAGAGACAAACTAGAGTTTCTAATCTGCCGACATGGCACAGCTCAGACATGATGCACAGTGAGCACCCTGGCCAATACAGTGCCTGTGGGGATGCAGGTCCACATGGAGCTGTGTACACAGTGATGTCCCAGGTTATAATGGCATGTTCCTGTCAGAGCAGAAGGCAATTCTGAGGCATCACTGTGAGCGAAATGACCAGGAATGGGCCTGTACACTCTCACAGCAAATTGTGATACACCTATCAATCAAACAGATTAGATGTCAATTGCCACATTTACCCTAATATTCACAGGGTCTTCAAATGGTCACAGCTACACAAACAGGACTATACTAAATCTCTGTCTTTTGCCAGCCAGAGACGGCCCAGCAGTTTAAGTTTCCCTGCTGTAGATAAGAATTTGGATTCATTTGTGGCAGAACTGCAGAGGGGCATGGGTCAAATCCCAGGCTGAAGCAAATGTCATGAGGTCTTTTCACAGAGATGCAACCAAGCTGGCTAAATGCCTGTCTGCACACAGTCCCACAGTATGCAAAAGTTAGTATGAGGCTACTCATCCTGCTGACAATTTGTTATATATTATTTCTATACATTACTCAGAGTCTCACAGAGTTACACCTAAACAGACCCCAGGAACACTCACTTGACTAAATAAATCTTCTAAAGAGACTTTTTGCCTTAGTATGAAGACACCAAGAAGTTGAAAGTCTAAAACTGCTGCCGGTGGTTTCCACCATTTATTCTCATCACAATTTAATCAACCAAATAGCGCATCTAATTTCTAGCATTTACTTGGCTTTCCTTTCCAGTCACTGAATCTTTTTATTTGTTTGCTGGTTAGGTTAAAAACTTATACACATACACATTACAATAAAGTATCTCTTGATTTTTCTTTTGTTAAAGAATTGATTTAAAAGTGCTTCACTGGAAGGTGCTTTCTCCAGCCTCCTTTGCATTGTCCCCATGCAGGCAATAGAATGATGTACAGTATTCTAGTGGACGTTATGATTACACTGTGTTTGGAGGTAAAAATGATTCTTATCAATTTCTACCCACCTAAAATATCCCTTCCTTAACACAGGATCTATAAGTCATTCACATCTTTTTAACTACATCTGTTGAAATTCATATCTTGACTTAAAACAGAATAGTTCCCACTGAATACAAGCTTTTGACGCATGGACACGTAAATAACATGTAATATACAGGACATGGCCAAATGAAATAGTGAGCCCATGATACAGTGTGGACTTAAAAATCACCAACTAGTCCCCAGCAGTTGTACATATCCATATCCTTACACCATGGTAAGTTCAAAGGATGCTGGGATATGTGGTACATTTATCTAAGTGCTGGCTATGATTCCTCACTGTCAGTGACGTGACAGACAATACTTGATCTAGTGTAGAACCTGCCAGGACGAAATTACCTTCACCACTTCTTTGAATAAATTAAACCTTCCAGTGTGAGCACAACACTGGTGCTAGAAACCCTATGACTGGATTTACTGTCCTTTGGAATCAGAGTCTAATAAAAACAGACTCACTAATAGCCTTTGATTAACACAGTTCTCAAAGAAAAACCCTGAAATCAGGTGCATGCTTTCCAGAGATATCATATAAGAAACATGTTTAGACACAAGCCAAGATAAGTCAGCTTTAGCAACAAAACTTGGATTACACGACTCAGAGTCCAAAGGTTTTCCTCTGGGTCATTTGTCTCTTATTTTAATCAAAGCACTGACATGACACACTGTTTTCACTAGATCAATCATGTGGCAATGTTTGTAGAGTAATTTTGTATTCCCTTCTATGTTTCTCATGTCTTTAGTACAACCATTTGGATTTGCACTTTTGGTTGTTGTAGTGTTCTGGGGTGCAGAAGATGCTTTAAGAACACAATTCAGGAGGTTTTTGATGGCCATTATTTCTGTGTTTTGGTTGCAGAACTAAACAAGCCTGGTGCTCCATAGGTGTCCCCGTGCAGCCCCATAACATACAGAAACCTGTGACCTGAGCTTTGCAATGTTTTTAGTGTTTTCAGCTAACAATGCCACTGAGGAACTTAAAGTTTGCTTTCATTTTTCTCACTCGAGTTAACAACCTGCTCACTTTGCAGTAAAGCTGCCTGCCAACCCACTGGAATGCTAACAGTCCTCTAGCACCTTCCCACAACTTTCTCCATGTGTCAACACCAGGCATGTTGTACACCAGTTTGTTAGCAAGGTCCTCCAGAGCAGACCAGGTTCCTGCAGGGCTGGGAAGCAGGGGATGAGCCCCACAGGACCAACAGGTCCCTTGCAATACCAAGGAGAAACAACCTGTTTGCCTGGGTTTTTTAGTATGTCTGCTGCTATACAGCAAAATTGAGCCCAGTGCCCAGACTAAGGTCACAGCTGCCCATGGTTAGCTCCACTATGAAGCTTCACTTGATTGTTCATAAATAGATGAAATAGATGAAAAACATATTGTTTATAAACATTATATAGAATCTGGAGAAGGGTTTTCAGTTAGAATTTGCAGTAACTTATTCCTGTTAGGGATGCATTTATAGATGCATTATCAGAAAGGCATTTAAAGGGCTATTTCTTTACTGAAATAGCTGAAATAGAAATATAGGCTGGAGGAAGTGCTGCTGCCTAAAGGGATTAAGAGTAGTGAAAAAGTCATTGAAGCTGAAATGTTTAAGCTTGCCTCTTGTTTTGTAGTATCAATATAGAGATGAATTTGCTGTCTTACTGTCTGTTGCTTTGATCATCAGCATTCATTAGAAAAATCTGTTTAATAAAACATAAAATTTTCTGTATTAAACATAAAATGGAGTTGTGCTATTTTATTAACTTTTGTCTTAACTAACACCTAAGGTTACTCTCACTGGCAATGTATTATACATGTAAGTATATTGAGTGTCGCATAGTTTTCACAGTTCTTTCTCCTCCCAGTTATTTGCTTTCTGCTTTTCCCTACATTTTTTTGTATGATCAGTTTGCCATTCCAAGAAACAATCTTAAAATATTTTGGGTCTCCCTTATCATGAATTTTCTCCATTTTCAAGAAGCTTTCTTAATTAATGCCATTATTTCCACAGGGAGCTGATTTCTTCTTATATTTGTTTCTTCTGTAGTACCTTCTTTTTCCCCTTTAATGGAGCAGCTACACACTACTTAAAGCAATCCACATGTACCCACAGTGATTCAGTCATTTTCAATGCCTAGTTCAAAATACCATGAAATGAAAATGAAAGTAAATGCTTCTGAGCGCAGATGGACAGTAACTTAGATAGAATAATTGAAAGAAAAACAAATAAATAAACAGAAAATGGGAATTATCAACACTAGACTACCTCAAAATCAAGAGAGCTCTACGGAGCACAGTGGATGTGTGAGACAGCACATGGCACACAGCTAAATTTCTTGGGTTTTTCCCCCTCATATTGGTAACATCAGGTCAAATTATCTCACTCTCATTGTTCTGCTTTTCTTGACACCCTATTTTTGTTAATGATTAATGAATTTTAAAGCAGCTTCACACAATCAATGAGGTGTTTAAAATTTCCAATTTACGTAACAGAATATTTTAGGATTCATGGGGGGAAAAAAACCCCACTTATTTCAAGGTCTTTTCCTTCACTTGTACAGCACCCTGAGTTCAGAATATCTCTTGCTTGGGATTTGACAAACTATCTAATTATAACAGTGATTTAAACTATCAAAATAGAAGTAATACCATCAATGTCTAAGTCAAGACTGTGGCATTTAACACCACTGCTCAGTAGCAGATAATGTTTTTGAGGGAAAAAGAAATATTCAATGAAAAAATTAAAGGGTATAACAAAATATTTACATAGTTTCAAACATGTCATTGAGGTTCTTTGTATATTCAGTGGAGAACTAGATGCTCCTCCAGTGATGGTGATTTAGATTTTAGAGTAAATTACTCCTTCCATCATTCAGAGGGAATTCTACTGCATCTAAGTTCTTTTGTCTAATGTTAGGTTAACTGAAGTAAACTTTTAGAGAGTAAAGTGACACACAGACTGAAGGGAGTTGGGCTTATTCCTGGTTTTTTTCCAAGTTCCCAGGTAATTTGAGTTTGAATGCAGCCTGTGTTCCAATTCTACCTGTTCAGTAATGGAGGTGTTTCTTTCCCTTTCTACACCTTGACAGGTGTTGTAAGCCTAAGATGCAGCTATTATAATGATAAAGCTTGATCATAGTACCTAGTAAAACTACTCCAGGAGGTGTAGAAGAGGCATAAAGGATTCCTACCTTGCATAAACTGGATATATCTGCTGATCTGTTTGTAACTACACTTCCTTCTCTATTTCCTCATCTGTTTATGTGAAAGTTCTTCACTTTCATGACATACTTTGTTCTGAGAGCTTGGTAAAAATGACACTATTGGGTTGTTACTGGACGATCAAAAGCCAGTCTATAGCAAGAATTCTAAAAAAGCACATAAAAGTTCATAAAAACTCTCTAAGGCTATTAGGATGCATTATTTGTAAAATAACTGTGCTATATGTAACAGGTACACATAGGTGAAGAAGAAGCCCAGCCCAGAAGATGCTTCACTCCAAATGAAGTGTTCCACTCTTTCACATAAAAAGAGAAATGAAGTACAAATATGTGACTTCCTCAAAGACAAGAAACCTCTGGGAGATCAAGAAAGTGAACCCAGATCTACTGAGCTGGTCCTTGCTGAGTGTTATAACCACAAAGCTCTCTTTCCCCCCCATCTTGTTGCTCACTCTAGTTTCTCTTTTGTTTCTTTGTAAATTTAGTCCTTACCTCTCTTTTACAAGAAGTCATTATTTTTAAAAAGTTGAGATGTAAAGAGGTTTCTCCTCCCGATTTACTCCTTCATTTAACAAACTATATCTATACAATTAACTACTTCTTAATTACATTCTATACCGTAAAAGATGTACCTTAAATCCCCTTTCTCTGTTTTATACTTCTCTGTACTTCCTGCTTTGCTTTTAGGCTATAAACTAATGTGGTAGTCTGAATCTTCCTGGAGCAGCTTTTCTTCTCAGATTAGTCTAAGAAAACCATATTTTAGTGCATGGGGAATGGCAATTCCCCAGAAGAGAAGCAATTCCTTAAAAATCACCTTCACAGTGGAAACTGTTCCTGTTGCAGGACAAGCAATTGGAAATATAAAGAATACTAGATTCTTTCTTCAATGTTTGGGGACTTGACTGTAACTCTTAGTCATACTGATGAATACTGAGTAACCCAAGGACCACTTCTAGTCAAAGGAGGTATTACTCACAAAGATACTCTCCAACATGACTAAGGACTAGAAATCATACCTTATGTGTTAATGACTAGGAACTAGCCTAAGCATGGTTTTACCATACTTAGGGTCTGTCCCAAAAAAACTCATGATGAAACTCTTATTTCAAAGGGCTCATTCCTTTTTCTCTCCAGATCTGTGGGAGTTAAGAGAAAATGTATAGTCTTAAGAAAAATCCTCCTGGGTTATTCCTCAACAAGTGCTGTCATAGGTGAACTCCAACTTATGTGTCAACAGCTGGCTAAAGAAACCAAGTTTCTTGTCTTGTCTGGGCCTTTTTTGAATTTGCTTTATACTTGCAGTAAGCTGCTCCCACTGAACTGTTTTACTTCTCAACTCCAGTAGGTAAAAATGTATCTTAGTGCAAAGAAAACTGGATAGATAAGGGTGAGCTTGAAGGAACGTTTTCAAGTAGAAAAATAATAGAGTTCACTTCAGCAGAGCTCATTTCAGTGCTGCAGCTACCATATTATTCAGTTCAAAGGAGAGTCATGTCAGTGGCACATGCTACAAGCTTCCACAGCCATGCAAAATCAATCATGTGTGCTTCATTGCTTAAACTCCAGCCCATAGTCTGTCACTGTGAGCTGGAAAAATGGAAAAGATGACTATTAGACCATGACAACAGCTAGCTTATTTCTTTTTGGGTTGGTTGACATGGTCCCTATGGGAAGAGGAAGATGGGATAACCTAATCAAGAAGCAATCTTCCACTGTAAGAAACCAGCGACATACAAGATCATTTGTATTTGAAGCTTTGGTTGTGTACAGTGTCAGAGGGATTACTGGTCCCTGTATAGAACCTCATAAATCTGCTTCATTCCTCTCCCTTCCACTTCTCTCCCCTAAAAATATTCTTGGTAACTGACACTATTTTATTTCTCTGTTAGCAGAGTCAACAGACAAGCTGACAATTCGATTGAATAGAATTACTTTCTGTTTACGCTAGATAAACTAGCCAGTGCTAACAACAGGTGGCTGCAGTATCTATAGATGGGGAAAACCTTATGCTGGAGCACAACCCCAAGAAGCTGTGCTAAACCCATTGTTTCAAACATGCAGCCTAGGCAGGAGCTGGTACGGTCAAACTGGGATTAGGCAAACGTGAATAAACTCCGTCGCAGCAGGATATGGCTGTTCACCTGTGCTTGTCACCATGACACAAAATGTAAGAATGGTCTTACCAGCTCAGACCTAAGTGACCGAGCCCACTGTCCCCCCTCCAACAGCAGCATCGAAGCGTCACAAAATATCCATCCTTTCTCCAGCAATGACAGTGCAGCGACTCTCTGAGCCCAAGGAGGTGTGCTTGAATTTCAGTAAAATTCCATTTGCAAGTAGAGGTAATGTACTACAAGTATTTAAATGTAAATAAACAATTTGGGAATGCAAGGGGCGAAAAGAGCAAGCTACTGTGGTAAAAATCTGAAATTATCACAAATGGTTTCTCTCAGACAGCATCCAGATGCTAGTTTAGATGTGCTGTTCTGTAGAAATGCAGATGGTCAGACTATCCAGAAAGAAAGCACTTATGGGACAGGCAAATTGAGTGTGGTAAAGATCATATCTGTCCATCTGGTTATTTAAAGACAGCTAATGAATTTCAGTCTCCTAAACTGCCTTAGCGAGGTATTCGTAGCACACTGACATTGATGGCATTTGACTGCAATTTAGGGAATTCACAAGCTACAGTGCAGGTGTTACAGGTCTGGCATTTTCCTTGCTCAGACACATCTCTTCCCCTTGCCACCTTACATCCCAGTACTGCTGGGCACAGTTCAGCACTCATGAAGAGCTGGCTCAGGTTGGTCCCTAGCAAATCCACAGCGCTGGGACCTACTAGAGCTCAGCTCCTGGACTTTTCCTTCGTCAACCCTCCTTTTTCTGATTGAGGGTTGTATTACGAAGCACTTGCCATCAGTTCATGTTCAGAGAGCATGATTCTTTTCTCCCTAACACTTTGGTGACACTTGTGTAGCTTGTCATGCCAATAAAGCCTCATTTTAACTGAGCTCGACTCGCACTAACAAGATGTGGAGGAGGAAGTTAGCAGTACCTATTACAATGAGTCTTTGGAAGGAAAGATAGAGGAAGAAATTTACTCTGCAAAATTATACATCACACCAAATTGCATGAAAACGTTAACTACTACCTCTTGCAGTGATACAACTGTGATCCTAATTATAAGTGTTATGTGGGTACAAATCCAACATGGGCTAAAACAAAATTAGGTCTATGGAACAAGAATTAAAGAAAGTAGAAAAGAAAGACTACAAGCATTGACAAAGCCAGCTGCGGACTACCAGCCTTGTGATTCCAGTCTTTAGGTAGCCTACTGCTCCATGAAGACATGCCAGGGCTTGCAGCTGTACTAATTAAATACGTTTCTGATATGATAATCAACAACAAAACAGCAGTTTTAGCATTTAAACCACCTTAATGAGGTGTTAGAACCGAAGCCCTTTGAGGTGAATGGGGAAAGTTTATACACGCTGCTATTGTTCCAGCCAGTCTGGCTCTCCTCTCGAAACAACAGCACGGTGATTACCTTAACAGCCAGGTGGAAAAGAAGTTGAATTCCTGGGCTGTTTTTTTCTCTACACCCTTTAAGTTTTCAGACGATAGGAAAAGTAAGGACAATGACCAAAATAGTTTTACATTGTACTGGGAGAGGGAAACAACACTCCTTAAATCACCAATGTATACAGGTCTGGGTGTGCCTATAAGTTGTTTGAAGCTTCAGTCTATTTAGACGCTGGGGGAATAAATGGATATTGTGTTTTTAATGGCTCATTACCTTGTTTTTAAATTTCTTTCTTTTTTTTTATTTCTATGGAAGAAAACGCTTTCTTTCCAACACGATGGACTATCAGGCTCTCATCAGTGTGATTAACTATCCTGTATTTGCACAGGACTTTGAAGACAGAGGAGGCTGGTAGAAGTCCTGTGGGTTATTACTGCGCAAGTAAAACTCCCCGAATTCCACTTCCTTAGTAAGCCAGTCTTGCAAACAACTGCCAGCAAACAAACAATTGAAGACGGAAGTACATCACTTCGTTCCCCTCAAAGAAATATTAACTTCAAAGCCAAGTTAGGACCATTTAAATGCAAACAGCTCTCAAGGGAGGCTGAGCAGAGGCCAGTGGTACAGTCACACACGAAGGCACTGCTGTATACAAGCATCAGCCGAGATACCGTAACTTATTTTTCCACCAGCAGCACTGGAAGCAGGCTTATTATCTTCTCATGCAGTTCTACAGTGCTAAACACGGGGAAAGGTTCAGAGGAATAAATACTCCCTCTTACTTTTCTGCGAGACCACCTCATCCTAGTCTGAAAGGCAAATGCCCAAGCCCGTTAAGATAAAGCTGCTGCCACTGGTCTCCAGGTGTTCTGCACCACTTTTGATTGTAGCCAAATGTCAATATCTCCACCTAAAGACTTTTAACTCTCTAACAAATTCAGGGGCCCACCTGAAGTCCACAGGAGATCCCAATTAACTTCATTTTCAGCCTACAGAGAACCAACATTTGCCCTTATTTTAGTTGTGCAATCAATTTTATTGTGCTATTAAGATATTTGTTGTAGAATTTGCCATCAATCAAAACACAAAGTACAATTCTGGTGTATGGCTAGCCCTTGCAGAGAAATAAATGCTTTGATGTTAGACATCAATTTTGTTCAGCATTAATAAAAAATATTTACTTGTGTCCTTTGCCCAGCCAGTGTGTAGATGTCAGACCATAGAAAATGTTAAGAGTATCTCCCAGAATAATCGTTCCCTTTAGCTGTGCTGTTGTTTGTGTAAGTTTGTTTGTTTTGTGCTTTTTTTTAAATTAACTGACTGACCTAAAGCAAATCGTTCAGTACCAAAACAAAACTCAAACAAACCCCCAAATCAAAACCAAAACATTAAGTGCTATCCTTAGAAAGGAAGAAAATTATTTATTTAGACCACAGAAGACCTCAGTGCAAGCAAGAAACCCATTGATTAACAGGCTTACCTGTGTCTTTTAGGTATTGCTCTTGAAGAAAATTTTGTTGAACCCTTTGGTCCTTATGCATAATAATACAAAATCAGATCTCTGTACCCATACATGATGTAACTGAAGTAATTAAGAGTGTACATAACTTTTTATCAGGTACAGATGACTGTGAACTATTTTCATAGTGAACTCTCTCATCTGACCCTAATTTTAGATTTCACTCTTTAGCCACCCATTCTGCAAAACCCAAACTGAAATAATAGTACTGGGGCTAAATCCCTAAGAAGGGCCTCCGGCTGAGTTGAAGTACTGGTGAATTCCTGAAAACAGGACAATTAATTTCCAGACTCTGGTGAAAACACTAATACTAATAACCACAACGGCACAATTGTTTGCATAGATTTGGTACTAATACAATTTTACTATGCCTGATTTGCTGGACAGAAAGTGGGAGAGATTAGGCTATTTTCGTAAGCAGATATATTTAATTTAAGTGTGAAAAAATGTAAGAAATAACTGATGTAACATAGGCAGTGACTAGTTCTACAATTGTTAATGTCAATTACATAACTTTGATTGAGGGGAGAAGGTATTTCAAAAGCATTTTCCTCCCTAATTTTCATACTTGATAGGAATGTTAATTTATCAGGCTGCAGTCACAACCCTGCCAAGAAATAGAGTCTAAACACAAGAGTTCCTGTCAGAGAGTGAACATTTTGAATCTGCCTTTCCAAAGGAGAACTTCCAGTGAGAGCTAGTGAAGGTATCTGGCTGAGTACCCCCTTGAGCCACTTGCAATTTGTTGGAAAGAGTGGGAAAATGGGGTGCTGTTGTCTACCCTTGGTAATATTTTCTGGGCCAGAAGTGCTGTGCCTCCCAAGGCAGTTGTGGATCACAGTTTCCTCTGCTGCCAGATCTCAGGGCTCCAGTCCCAATTGCTGTTAACAGCAGTTGTTCCAGAAAAATGTTTCTCTGGAGAAAGTATGCACAACTAAGGACATGCTGCATCCCAACTGTGAGGTTTGGGAGGAGGTTGGATCCTCCCCAACTTGGGAGGACGGCATGCACTTTCTTGCATCTTCACTTCCTTCCTCCATGTGGTTGGTTTGCCAGACCTCTAATGCAAAGAAAAACCTATCACAAAGTCAACTAGAGAGCCATTAATCTAACCCAGGTAATCTAAGAAGACTCCAAAAGCTGAGACTTAAGAAAATCAAAACAAAAGAAAGAAAAGCCGTTTCCTTCAACTTTACTGATGATTTTTTTTTTCTAAATTCATAGAACACGGAAGAAAGATGTAGGATGTTTTTATTGTTTGTCTCATTATGACAAAATAGCCCCTCATTTTCCTCCCTATTACTGGGAAAAAATGAGTAGTTAGCTCCTTACACTGACACCAGAGACAATATTTTTGGTCTACTGATTTAGAGCTTCCACCTTTCCTTATTTACAGACCCTTGCTTCTAAAAATGTCTAGCTGAGGATGTAGCTACGGCCCTTTACATCACACATCTAGCTGGGGGAGTGTGAGACACAAGGTGTTCACAGTTATCAGGCCTAAGACCTGAAGCAAAACTGTACCTGTTCCTGTTCCCACTAACCTGTACATCCACTGGTTGAGAATGCTCTGTCAAGAGGAATTTGCTTATCTAAGAAAAACATGTATTTTAACGCCTTCATGGAAGTCAGTGTTGATGCTGTCAGAAGAGGCAGGAGCAGTGAGTAATTTTCACTCTGACAAAAAGACCAAAATTGAGTCGACAACCACCCAGTCACCACCAAAGGGAGCTGCTGGGGGTTGCTGGTGAGGCAAAGAGGGAGAACGTGGGAGTTTGTTCAGTTTTGACAAAGGTGGGCTAGAATTACCCCGGAAATCGTGACTCAGATGTTTTCATGGCCCCAGCTTGCATTACTCCCAGGAAACTCTCTGATGCCAAAGTCACAGTTTAGTTACATCAGTGACTCACAAGTGTGAAGATTCATATTTTAGCACTTGACAATCAGAAGTAGCATTAAACCATGTTAAAAAGATTGCTGATGAAAATGAAGGACTTGGGCTCTTCTGACCATGGGTGTGCATTAGGATTGAGATGAATGGCTTAGTTGTTCCCTGTCACTTATTTTGGTTAACAGTTCAGGGGTAAAATGAGCTTATTGCTATAAGAAAGATAATTGTTTAAACCTGTCAGAAGAACCGACATTAATTTTCACTTTTTCACATTAATTTGTCTTACGTGCAAAGTATATAACGTGTATAACTGAAAGAGAAATCTTATCTGTGAACACTCTTGTACCCTGAACTACTTTCCTGAACTAATAGAGAACTCCTTAAATTATGCCAAAAATAATGTTTTCCACCTGTTTTAGGAGAATCTTTTAAATTGTCAACAGCCCTCTTTCATATCTCTATAGCATCCAGCACAAATGAGGCCTGCCCCGATTGCCTTTCAAAATGAAAATGTAAAAATTATTTGTATTATCAGTTTTGCCAAACCTCGTACTTTTTATCTCTAGCTCTAGTAATATTGGATGATTTTAAATGTTATCTGTTAGTACTGATTTTTCAAGCCTTGTGATTAAATGGAGATTTTGGTCCTCTTTTGATCTTTTCAATGAAATAACTTTTCTACCTTTTGCAAGGATAGTTAGAAAAGGTGAGTGTGAAAGGTTTTAAAAAGAACAAGGGAAACACTGCTCTGAGGTTTGTAAGTGTATGTGGAACACGTCTGCTTATATATTTGCAAAATGGTATGATTTTTAACTGGCTATCCTCCTTTGTTATGCATTTTTTAGACAGTGGCTGAAGGCATTAACAGCAATCAAAAATACGGTAACTGTTTCCTCAGTAGCTCTTTAGTGTGAACTAAGTTAAAGGAATCATCATTAATGCAGAGCTGTTTACCTGGTGTCTTGAAATAGATAAAGCATGATCCATTAGACTCATCTTTTTGCCCCCAGGCATTAAGATCTAACGCATTTTATTTACTGAGAGAGTGTAGCTCAAAGTGGCATATGGCCTTTAGCTAGGATGATTTATGGTGACACACTCCAAAGGAGCACAGAGAGCTTCGGATTTCTCTGTGACTCTTGTAGCTTTTTTGAATCAGGCATAGGAAACTGAATGGAATAAACCTGTCTCTAATTTACAGTGACAGAAGTGAGATGAATTCTCAATAAAGATGGTGACATTGAATGAGAGCAGCAGACCCAGTTGTTACACTGGTGAACACCACTGGAGTAAGAGACAAAAAAAGAACCAAAAATGCCTTTAAACTGGGGGTCATCTGCATTACCCCTTCCTAATGTTTCATGTCCCATTAGAGATTAAAATCTCTGTACAAGCAAAACACTTGTAGATTGTTCAGAGCCACTCAGCATTGTCTTTTGCTTTAGTTTTCGCAATCAAGATGCGCTGAGGTCAGTGAGGAAGCAAGTTCGATGTGCAAGATCCTGCTTTACTGCCTCTACTTACTGCACTCAGCCTCTTTTCTAGTTTTCACCATGCAATGCTGCGAGTGACAAGTGACAAGACAAACCAGCAGTGTAAAAGTAAGTTGCAGTCACACGGCCAAGGATGTATAATGCCTTCTCGTTCTGGAGCTGGCTGCCTGATGCACAGGGAGGTCTGGATGGCCCTTCCTTGGGACACAGGCTAGAGAGGCCATGCCTGCTGCCAGGCACTTGAGTACCATGGTAAAGAACTCACAAAGTGAGCATTCAAGTATTGGGAGAGTGAGCAAACGAAGGTGCCCTCATCAAAGGGGCTGTGGTGGGGAGCAAGGGCTGAGGCTGTATCACATGTGTTTGCCCAGGGGCACTGGTGGAGCAGCCTCATCCTGATGCTGCCTCCCTGCCCCCAGCACTGGTTGAAGCGTGTGAGGTAAGTGACTGGGGCTAGGCCAGAACTGTCCCCTCCTCCAGTGTTGAATCATGCCAGAGAGATACCCCTCTGCCTCCTATCCAAACCTCCCTGGAGCACAGGAAGATGATGAGCCACATGCCTCAGCGGATGGGGCAGAAATTCTTGTCCTGGTCCCTAACGTTCCTCTGGTCACTACCAGAGACAGGAGTCCTGGCCATTGGCCTATCCACTCCTATATGCATTAGTGTCTGCCTTAGATCCCACACGGGTCCTCTCTTTTTTACAGTGTGAGGTTCTGTGTAGTAACTTCAGTGCAGGCAATGCCCAAAGTTGGGCTGCAACCCTACAAGACAGCAATGACCATGCAGTGCCCACTGCAAGAGTGTCATTTCTTCCCCTGGAGGTGATGCTGTGAGCCCAACAGAAGCAGGAGCTAAACAGGGAAGGGCCTGGCAGCTCATGGGTCCTTGAATTCACAGAAAGAGCATAAAGACGCATTAGACCCAAGGTCCATTTTCTCAGACTGGATAAAACAGGGCTGCAGCTGGGGATGGCCAAGCAAGGCACTCCTATGCAGTGGTTTCCAGGGCCACGGTTGCAAGTCCTACAGCTAAGAAAATTATGGTGAGATTTGCAAGGACAGACATTCACCAATACTGTGCAGTCTCACAAGATCCTGCCTCCACCACAAAGGTGATGGAAGATGATCCCACCCACATTCAATTCCACTCCTAATGACGTATTGCCACCTTCATGCCACAGTTCACCACACATCACTGTTTAGGGAGCTGTGCTGCAGAGTAGATCAGGAAAATCATCCCAACTGAAAATAAAAGTATTTGGTTTGGTTTTTGCCTGGATCCTAAAGCATTGTGGCAAGACATCAGAGGGATAACTGCAGCACAAAGACAGGAACAAGGTCTGGGAACCATGCAGAACCAAAACTTTTAAAGACAGTTGTGCCACCAAAAATAGTATATTGTGAAACTACAGCCAGGACCTACAAAAAGGACCTGTATTTGCATCTTTACAAATTTTCGTAACAGGAAAGCCCTTGATGTCAGCTGTTACTGGCAATAACGAGTGCTCTGTGCCAGACCTGCACATGCCACTTCAGCAATGTATGCCTAAGAAGGGAAGTTCTTAATTTGATTATTCAAGCAAGCTTGAGACTGGTTTGCAGTCTCTTGCATCAAGATTCCAAACATCTCCTGTCATATTATATATCCTCACTTATGCCCCATAGCTACTGCCAACAGGATCAGAAATGCTGTTTTTAATTAAAAATGTTATTTCTAAATACAGTTTGCAGTGTATATTCTTGGTGAGAAGTGCTTCTCACCTTGTGAACTTTCAGATTGCTGTACTGCAATCAAAAGACTGCAAGCCTTACTCTGATGTCTTATCTACACAGACTAAGAAAATGTGTTTGGGTTCCTCTAAAAGGCTTTCCTGGTGTAGCTGTGTTGGCTCAGAGTTGAAAAACCCATGCTGGCAAAAAGCTAGAAAAGAAAAGGGCAGAACTTCCAAACTTTGCCATCATAGCTTATTTAATTTAATGTGGGCATCTACAATTCCAAAGGAACTCTCTTGCAAACATTATCTTCACTTCATCTATCTGCTATACCAGAAAACTGCCAGTCATACCCTGCAGTCTCAACCCCTAGAGTGCTTATCAGAGAAACCTAGTGGCAGATTAATTCATGGCCTCAAATGATTTTACTTGATCAGGATGGGCCATTATTCCAGGTGCCCAAACCAAATTTATTCTTATTTTTCTATGTGTAAAACGGAACTCTTACAAAGAGGCTGTTTTGTAATGGAACTCTTTTGCTAATATTAGCTGAGTTTCCACTTTATTGTACACTTCTAGCAATTAATGTTTTCAAGGGGAGACAAGCTCAGAACCTTGACACAGGTTGTGGCTTCAACCTAATAACAAGCAGCCTGGTTTTCCCTGGTCCTGCATCTTGTACAGTCACTTATACCTGTCACACCTGTGGGTGTGAAATGCTACCACATGAGAGCAGTCCTGTCTTACACCCTCTTCTATTTGCTTGTCACAGATGTAAAAAACTGTTTTTGTTTCAGGACAATAGAGATTCAGACCCAATATGCTCTGGACCAAAACACACAGATAAAGGTACTTTGATGTACAGCCAGGTTGAAAGTACTCAAGTCCAACCAAAGTTTTTCTCTATAAATTTCTCATCATTCTGCTACTAATATAGTAATTCCCCAACAGAGAAGCCACATAAATAAAGTGTAAAATATGGTCACCACCACTTTCTCACAAGCACACACATTAGCTGCAGAATTTAACTCACGCTCTCTAATTTTGCATGTTCCCCTGCCAAGAAAGCTACTACCATGTTACACCTGGGGTAATTGAGTCCAGCCTCCCTGGCCTACCTTATGGTGTGAACTCCAGAGCAAAGGGGAGTAAATAAGGGGTCTCTTAATCCTCTCACTTTGCAATGAACACAAAACTGTTCTACGTGGCCAGTAGTCCTCTGACATCTTCCGCAGCATTCTGTGATGAGATGGGAAGGAAAGAGAAACCCTTTCACAATGGACTAGGAAAGGATCACAGAGCACTTCAGCTTAACACACTCATAAATTCCAGGGGACAAATCCTCATACGCCCTCGCAGTGCCTGTGACTGGTTTTCCACTGTGACTGCTCACCCTCTACAACAGCTTAAGCTCAGATGTTCATCCACATTAAGGCTGCAGTGAATCTATTCCCATATTGACAGGTGGTAAGGCAACAGAGGCAACACTAGCTAACCATGCCTGAGTAGTCTAGCTGTCCTCTTTGGGGTTAGAGAAGAGCTGATACGACAGAGGAAGGAAGGGTTTATACACACAAGGCCTTAGAGAACAAGCAAAACAAAAGTGCAAGTCTTCTTATCTATAAGAAGCCAAATCATCATAATAAAAATGGGTTCACTGTTTGTGACTTTACTGCAACACTTGTCACATTTGATCATTTTCTTAAAGGCCACACTCTCAATTTTCTTCTTGAAGAAGGTGAAGGAACAGCTTTCATCTAAAGAATACAAAAAGTATCCCTGTGGTTGCAGGGCAAACCGTGAGAACACAACCCACAGCAGTTAAAAAACCAGAAAGCAAATCAAAACAGCACATTGTTGCCTGAAAAAGCCATGCAGTGTTACAATAATCTCATGACCCTGTGAGGCAAAACTTAAGCGTCTTTTGAGTGTGGCACTGGCACTACATTGATTCCACTGCAATTTTGCTTAACGCTGTGAATTTGTCCTATGAGCCTTAGTTCTGAGTGCGTGTGCCAACAACAACATAGAATTCCTGACATTGTCAAACACCTTTTCCCTTTTCCACAGTGCTACTTTTCTTAGCTTATTCAGTCAGCCTGTAACTTCAAGTAGACAGTAGGATGCTCACAACCACTGTAGACCTTTCCCAAGAGCAGGCTATCAATTTGCATGAGAGCAAAAAAAGCAGAAGGACTCATCAAATTGTCACTGCATCTGTACAGAGCTTCAAAAAAATTATTTCTTTTTTCTTTTTCTTTCCCTTCTTTTTATTTTTCATGGAGGTTTTCCCTGAAGCCTCAGCTCTCATGTACTGTTCAGCTGTTGCTGTGTTTCTGAGAGAGACCCTGTGGATTCCAAGGGGTCCCTTTCTTGCTGAGCCTCTCTGATACTTCTAAAAAGAGAGAAAGGTTCCAAATGTTACTGCATGCTGCATTATTACTCTTTTTCTCATCTCTCATGTGTTTTTAGTTATATGTGCATGTTGCTGATTTTTTTTGGGACTCTTCTGAAAGCTTTTAATTTCTCAAGCTTTCAGTCAAGCGCGGAGCTGAACATTGTACAGACGCTCATTCTGACAGATGCCAAAGAAAAGGGACAGAGCCATTTGTAGCAAACGGGAACCCACGAGTGTGGGATGCACATGGACACACACAGGGTTATGGGAGGCTTTGCAGGAAGAAAGACTGCAGAACGGACCCACACAGGCTTAATTTTTTTTTTCAAACATACAATGCCTTTCCTGCAACTTTGGTTTCACAGTTTGCCGCTTCTAATCCTAGTGACTAGAAGAAAATAGAATGGCAACCAACATGTTTGAGAAGAGAATATTTGGATTTCTATGCACATTTCAAGAGGAACTAATCTACGTGAATCTCAGGCCTTTTCTGTGGGAATAGGCACTGCAGTCCATCAAATGGAATGTTGTGTATGCTTATTGTAGTAGTATTGTATTCTTTTGCCAGCAGCTTGTCATTTCTTTTTCTTCCTGCTTCTCAGACAGCTAGTACAGAAATCTGCAATTCAGAAACTGTCCTAGATTCATCCACTGCTGCACTGTTAAATCACACATTTGATGGAAAAGGACAGCCTAAACATTCAGTTCGGTTACGAAGAGTCAAACATGAGATCCAGCTGTTTTCATTAAGCATGTTTTGATAGATGATATAGACTTCAGACAAAAAAACCACTCCAGCTCCCAATGCCACAGTGCATTTGATCAGAAACAATTTTAAAAACATAACTTTTTAGTTAGTGACCCAGAATTTTAAAATATGAAACTTGACTTGCAAGATCTAGTAAATGTCTGTCCCTCTTTGGCAGTCCAAGGATGAATCGCATGTACGCATCTTCTCTTGCTGCCAGCAGTAATTTAAGATCTCACTGAAATACCAGCTTTAATGGAGAAACTCACACTTCTCACCATTTCAGGTAGATTTGGGCTATACTTCTTATGTCTTAGAAAATAAAGAAACATCATGAAAATTAACAGCTCTGTAATCTTTTCTAGAGCTTTTTTCCCCAAGTCACAAATGTCTGTTTATCTTTTTCTTCTATTGTAATCAGCCACTGTTCCTCCTAAGTTACAGAAATATCACAGCTGTAGGGAAAACAAAATGTCCACGCAGGCCATGCCACTACAACTCTACTTTCACTGGGACAAAAGGTGGTACAACAAATTTCCAAATTAGAGCCTTAGTTAACCACATACATGTTTGATCTGGAATGACTCACAGGGGGCATCCTAATAGCAGATTAGAAATAGCAACAAATCTTTAATACTAAATAGCTTTTTTCCCCTCGAGCTAGTTTGGTAAGTCCTTCGACTGAAAAATTGCTGAAACTGTTTAACAAGCCCAACCTGGCCAGAAAGGCTCAAATGGATGACACTGATTTGATCAACTCAGTCATTAAGGGTGTTACTGTCAGCAGGGATATTGCACCCTTGCCTGCCCTGAAAGAATTGATAGCCAAAACAGCTCTGAGGGAGAGACTAATTAATCTCCCACTTATCTTCCTGCGGAGTCAGAAACTTCAGGTCCTCAGTGTTTTCATTCCCAGTTTCCTCTGAGTTTCTCCTCTGAGTAGCTTTTAAGCTTTCATTTGAAGCATCAGCCGCAGGACCAGCCTGCTCAACAAACTGGCTGGTGCAGCAGTCTTCCAACACTGCCACAGCAGAGGTGAGCCCAAAGGAGTCTGACCCTGCCTGACAGCGAACCCCGGGAGCACTCAGTGCCTTAATAAATAATGCAGGGCAAGTATAGAGAAAGCATGAGACGTGGGAAATGTGATATCTCAGTTCTGAAACCCAGGTGGACCAAGTCGGCAGTCTTGGATAGAAACAGAATAAGTGTGAGAAATCACTCATCCTTAATAAATACTAGTTTCATAGGCCTTGCTGCTTGTGAGAAGCATTCAGCTTCAGCAAGCCATTGAAAACAAAATGTGCATTTTTTCACTTCAGAGGATCTAGGATTTGATTAAGTACAAAAAGAGGGAGCTCAGTGAGTAAAAGGACGAGACTCTCACTTCAGGGAATTCAGGTCGAGCCCTCTGTGAAACGAGTTCACGTCTCAGCTCAGCATCTCCAGCAGATACTAACTCACATCACAAAACCACTGTAAAGGATTTGGCACAGTATGGCACATCTGAGGATTTCTGTTCAGAAAGGATGAAGGAAGGGAGGGGACTTAGCCTGCATTACTGCAGGACTCTATTGTCCTTTAGCTGCAGAAAGCAAGCCTGGAAAGGACTGGACAGGAAGGTTTGGATTATCTTTAACCTGGAATCAAATCTGTCAAGTGGAGACCACTGGACTTTTATTTTAGAGTTGAAATAAAAACCTTTCCCTCCTCCCTGGAAATGGCAGTGTTGAACAGAAGGACTGAGGTGCCCTGTGCTGGGACCTCTTTTAGAGAGGATGAGAGAAGGCCTATACACAAGGGAAAACTACTCAACATGGATGAATCAACAGCCACACTGATGTGTTGTGGGCTGTGTCCAACCAGGGCTCCAGCCAGTTGTGTGCAGGTTTTCCTGCTGCAGTGTGGCTTGGAGACTGCTCTGCAGCTACCACATGATCTCCCCAGGGCTCATAAAACCAAATGTACCAGGGCGACACCACAGCCACATGCAGTACTTAGAAAAGCAAAGGCAAATCAACTAAACCTGTGGAGTGAGTGCACCTAAACTGGAATTTATAAATTATGTTCTCTGGAAGAATTAAAGCATAGCAAAAAAAGGCCACTGTACTAGAGAGTGAGAACATTCTCCTGACTTCCCTCAGCATCTCTATATAGATTAATTCCAAGTGTACTCACAGGGGAAAGACGCAAACCTAGTTTCTCCCTCTCTTTATCAAAGTCCATTTTCTCTCGCTGAACCCACAGGGAAAATAAGCAATCACCAATTTCTTTTCATTCAGGATGATCTTTGTCAAACCTTATACCTTGGTCACTTGCAGAGCTTGATATACCACCTTAAGCTTTGTTGATTATTACATCTCAGTATATTTTTCGTTTGAGGACACAAAGCACAAGGATGTGTTCATTAAAGAAAGTTTAAAAATCATATGCAGCACGGTCAGGGCTCCAGCACCTTATAACTTTAGCTGTAAATGCTGCGCTGACATTTTGCAGCTGTGAACAGGGTTCCATTACAGCTGTGAGAACGTGCAGGTGCCCTCTAGTGGTGCATTTATTTCAAATTTTTGCTGCCGCGCCCTGAAGGTGCTTCCACATGGAACTCCACGTGCCTTCCTCCGCAGGGCTCTGCAGAAGGGAGCCAAAGCACAGTGGAGCCTTAAAAGAGAGAAGGTAGCATAACCTCAATTCTTTGTAAAGCCAGATTGTGGCATGATATTGAATCAGATAGCTCTGTTCCAGCCTTGCTGACCTTTCAAGTCAGTAGGTCTCCTGATAGGAAAAGCATCTCCAACTTGACCAAATGTGACATCATCTCCACGACTCAGAGAGTAATGCATTTTCCTGTCAATCTCAGCATTCACCCTCTTTGCCTACCCATTCCCTTCTAGCACTGACCTCTATCCCCAGACAGAGGAGCTCCATGAGAAGCACTCTCCAACAATTAGCTGCCAAAATGTGCTCACTTTGCCAAGAATTGTGAACAAGTCATTCTGCTCTGTGAAAAAGAGAGGTTTTGAGAGATCTTCAGACAATGCCAACCAGCCAAGACACCTTTAATGAAAAAGCTGGGAACGTGAAGGAAAATTTCCAACAGGTCCTTGTGACACATGGGTGGGATTATCTGTCCCTGTTTTCCTGTAGGTCAGTTGGAAAACAGTACAACGATAGCAGTGTATTTAACCACTCTAAGGAGTATAGAGCAGACTGTCATTTAAAGTATTTACAGTTCTAGCCACAAAGGCATATATAGACCAATCTGATCCATTCATATGGTGTTTAACTTGTTACCACTTCATGATAGTGGACAAAATGCCAAAAATCCCACCCTCTTTCACCTACCGGAGGCATGCTCAGCAAGGCGCCTTTCCCTCCCTTACACAAAAACTGCTTTAGACTCTTGGAAAATCTTAATTACTATTTTTAGGAACCATGGTCAAAAACTAAGGACAAAACCACCAGTCATTCTGTGGCTGCTTCTGATCCTGTCTTGCCTATCCCAGCCATAAGTATAGCTGTAGGAATTCAAGAAATTACTGTGGATAGAGGCTTTTCAAATGATCCTGAATCTGCTGGTACTGGGAAACAGGAATGCTAGTGCAGTTGCTTGTTCAAATTCACGGTGTTTTAACGAAGAGATAGGGTGGTTATACCTTATACTACTTTAGGCAGCCTTGCAAGATGACCCTTAACTATGGTCTTAGACTATAAACCTTATCAGTTCTTGGTAGATACCGCTAGGTTGGCTGTTTAGATTACATTTTTGGCTAAGGTTGTTCACAATATATTTGAAAGAGGTAGACACAGCACCTTTTTCTTTTGGGTTTTTTTTTGTTTGTTTTTTTTTTAGAGCACAATCATTTCTGGAGCACTTACAGTAAATGTAAAGAGAGACAATAACATTTGAATTCTGGAATGAGGATCAGTGGTCTGTCCAGCCTACTATATTGTTACATTATCAGTCAATCAGCCAAGCCATTTAAACTAGGAATGTAAAATATTTTCTAGATAAACCCTACAGATTTGTGCAGCACCTTGCACAATGATTGGGGCCACCAGAGTTATCAAACTATGAATAAGAATTATAGCAGAACGGAGCAGTCACAAGACAGCGTGTGAGGTAATATCAGTGCCCAGAGCGTACCTCTGAGGAGATTTTTGGCAGGGTGGGGCTGTAGGATCAAAAGAAACAATACAAACACATTGCAAATGATGTTTCCATTGAAAATAGCATCTGAGTCCTAGGGAGACCTGAAGAAATGCTGTGCTCCTGATACCCTCAAGTCTTAAATTCCATGTCCTTAGCACTCTTCTTGGAACATACCCTAAGAAAATGGATAACATGGGGAGGGAGGGGAACCTATATGGATTTAAGAGCTGCTCCATGCTTTTCAAGGAATGAATCATTACTGACGACCAACACATGGAGGGGGGTGGCCAAAGGCCCCCACAGTCGTATGACACTCAAGGAACAGCGTTATGAAAGCAGACATCTTATAAATAATTATAAAAAAAATCTGTTCCATTCTTCTACACTGACCCCAGATGGGCAATCCAGCCCCTTAAAGATGGTCTTTCTCTGCTCAGTCAAAATTGGTATGAAAATGAAGCATTTGACAAAGAAACTGTGAGCTTTTGCAAAATACATTTTTCAAGCCCACCCCAGAGTAGCTGCCTGACAAAGTCTTTGTGTATCTAAGTTTCAAGCCACTTGCCAGTAATTATTATGATACAGAAAGGCCATTAGCTTGTCTTTTATATTTTGACCTTTATAACTACTCTTGAAATAACTGCTTTTTGAGAAAGGAGCAAAAGAGATAACCACACAGTGCTAATTACAGCAGGGCAAGAAGCTTTGCTATTAAGACTTTTAATGTTAGTTGTGACTTCTACCAAATAGGCTGTGCTGGTCCACACCAAATTGGAAGATCCAACTTTCAGTGTTTTGGGTATAATTTCTCAAAAATGTTCAGTACTTCTCTGTTGTACAGCCAAAAAGAGACATCAAGGCTATGCATTATGGAAAAGGATAGGTATTCTCTTGTGAAAAATGGGTGCCCTCCTAGTTTATGTACTTCTTGTTAAAAGTACTGTTTTATTTTGGTACTTTGCTTATTTTTATAAAGGTGTTTTTTCCTGTAAACCCTTTTTCTCTTCTATGTCCCTAACCAGGCTTCCTCCAGGTACATCTTGCACATCTTTTGTTCTCCCTCTGCATGTACCAGACTCACTGAATGGAATTGAATCCAGGCCGAGAAATTCTTGCCTCTTCCTGGGTCCCATGTTACTACTCATGGGGCAGTGCTGCATGGCCTCTAGCAATTAAAAATACAGGATTTGCAACCACAGCAAGCCCTATCTCAAAGCACAAATGCAGCACTGTTTGGCTCTAGCTCCAGGGAAGAAGACTGCAGAAAAGTGGCCTTGGGGACACAAGCCAGGGCTGGTTAATAACAAACAGGACTTCCCTCTGCTTCAGAATTTTCTCTTGGGCTTTGAGACAAGAGAAGATGCTAAGCCTGCAGAAATGCAGACCAGTTATTTTAAGCAATTCCTATTGTTTGGTCTCCACTGAATATAGCTACAAGCAAAATGCAGCAATATGTAGAGATAGCTGTGCTGCATTTAAACATGTTAACTCAGTAGCTGTGTAAGCACAGCAGCATGCAGCTCAGTGCAGGGCTAATTTGCCCTGCTGCTTGTTTAACGCCAGCTTGTATAATTCCACAGTGATTTGCAGTAGCCATACCCAATTTCCACATCAGTTGCAGCTGGGTATAGTCTTCTCGCCTGTAATTGAGTTACATATCCTCCTTGTGCACTTGCAGCTTTAATGGCTCTGATCTATGAAAATGGCTCAGGCTGGATGGGGAAGGGGACTAAAATTTCTGTTCTTCGACCTGTTCTTGTGTCTAGGACCCGTCCATAAGGGAAAGACAAATTGTTGACATGAATCTAATCAGCAAGTAAAACTGTTGTCCGTCAGTTACTAAAGGGAAGGCCTGTGTTTAATTCTTTGCCAGTGTGGACCTACCTGCAGCGTCCAGCCTTGAGACCAGAGGGGCTCAGTTCTGCACAGTGCTGTGTCCACTCCCACACCAGATCAGCAGAAGTCAGGGCACACAGCGCTCACTGAGTGTTTTCTTCCTCTGCCCTTGCTAGCAATTAAAGCCTCTTCAGGAGTCAAATCCTTAAATCCTCCTTGCATTCCTCACGCCTTCTACATCCATATCCTTACTCCTGTGTGTAGTTTCTCAAAATTTCTCAGACAACACGGAGCTGTAAGTATTGTGCTTTGAGTTACAAAGTGAAGATAAAACAAAGTAATTCTGTCTATCAGACACAGCACTGGGAAAGGCTGTGCCCCTTAGCAGGCTGAGTCTGCTGTTTACAGTATTGCTCTTACTGCACCCAGCTGTAGGAATAGAAAAGGCTGGAGTGAAAGGCAATATCTTCTAAAGGGAACGGTCACTACAAAAATAATTAAGAAGTGCAAACTGACTTAGATGGGAAAGTCAAAACAAGGCAGCATTCAGCAGGGCAGAGCCGCCAGAGAGCCCCATAAGCGACTCACACAACCACATGTCAGAGCCAGAGGCAACTCCATGGCCCCCAACACAACTGCCTCAGGACTCACACAAGGAGCCAGATGCTCTGTCTGGGAATCACTCTTCCACAGGTTGACATCAAGATCCCAGAACTGTCATTTTGAGAAGAGGAAGAGCAAGTACAACATGGTGACATAAAACGAAGGTCGAACTGGACTATATTTGGGGTTGTTTGGTTGGTTTTTAGTGCACTGAGTTATAAATAAAATACTTATTTCTGACATACTTTTGCTTTGCTGCATCACCGGCTTTGCTTATACAAAGAAAAAGAAAAGTTCTATGTCCTCTTTATAAATATTAAGGATGGGCCCCAATTACATTTTTCCCAGCACTACTGCCTCAGGCTTGGGAACCCAAGGAAACCAGCCCCACATACTCCTTTGCAAAACAAACCCTCAGATCACAGGCTGATTAGGCAAACAAAGCCCTCCGTGTCCCACCACTGAGATACGCCAAGAGAAGAAACATTTACATAGCTCTCCGCCCTGCACTTCTTAGATAAGAGTCTGAGCCATTCTTAATTTCAATAATCAAGAATGCAGTCAATAACAATTGTGAAATCTAACTCAAAGGCAATGTCCATCCTTGGAGGCACATCCATCTGGGAAAAACAAACTTTGAGCAGTCATGTCATGCATATCAACTTGTTTACCACCAAACAGAAGCATAATAGAATGACCAAGTCCAATTCCCTTGCCCTGATATTTTAACGGGATCACAATTTAAAGGAGAATGCCTAAAGCTTAACCTTACAAATGACTAATTTTTGAAGTGGCATGCCCCAACAAATTTTTCTGAGATTGTAAAAAGCACAACAACCGTTATAGTCCCAGGGATGAAATCTGCATTAAAAATTAGGAAATTTAGACGACTGGCCATTTAAGATATAGATACCTAAGGTTTGATATTGGTTAGCAGCTGTGGTGTGTTGGTTTCAGCTTTGTTGGGTCATTTTTGTGTTGGTAACTTTAAGCTGCTGCTGCTGCTGCTGCTGCCTCTGTTGCTCAGCATTCCAGTACAGTGGGAAGAAATGCAGTATATCTTGCAAGAATGCAGGAGGCATCATGTGTCTGGTATTTGGGCAAAATTTATTAATGTGCTGCACCTGGGTTAAAAAGAGTGCTTCCTCAATAATGGAATGACCTGGCCAACCTACTTTGCATGAAGTAAAATGTTGCTTTCCCATAGTTATACCCAGTATTTTGTTGTTTTGTGAGAACACATCTGGCGTATATATATTATGCCAGACTGTAACTAGAACTGCACTAAAAGGGATTTGGGGAGGTGACACCCTCCAGCAGCTCCATCCAGCAGGTGGTACAACTCCTTGCTCCAAATCCCACAAGAAGAAAGGAGAGATCCTTGTGTCCAAAACAGAAATATTCATCCTAGAAGCAAAAAGTGTTTTTGCTTTGGTATCCCCACAAGGATCCCCTCAAGTGACTCCGTAGCAGCAGGCTGAATCAGAGTAGATCAGAGCTGATGTGGCAGCAGTGACAGCACTGCCTGCTCAGGGCCAGCCACAGCGGGATGTGTGCTGCCAAGCTGGACTGTGTGGCTGCGTGCTGAAATGGGGGCTGGCATCGTTCAGTGTTTTGCACCCGAGCAGACAGAAAGAGGGGAAACATCCCCGACCATCGCTAAATTTAACTGGATCTGTGTGTGGGCTTGATGGGAGTGGGGACCATAGGCTTTTCTGCACCGTTGCAATGCCTGGACCTACAGACTGATCTTTATGGGAGAAAACTCAAAGCAAATAGAGCAGTCAAGATGAAAAATGGTGACAGAGAAGGAGTTATTGGCAAATATTAAGTGTCAATCTATCATAACACATAATAAATGTTATGATTATAATCACAATAAGAATGACCAGTGTAATGATTATCTTTTTTGTTGATATCCCTTGTAATGTCCTTCAGACTAATAGATGATCCATAATTCCTGGTACTGTAAAGCCACATAATTTACCTTTCAATACAAAGATGAAGCAGGACAGTTGTGAAGTTCATCTTAACATAAACTTCCAATTAACAACCTACACAAACTCTCTCTAACATTCTGTGTCCTGGCTCTTAAAAATGAAATTCCAGTACCAATTCTGGTTTAAATGTCAAATACAGCTTCAGAAACTCCAAACAGGTGTTGTGACATTTTAGGGTTTTTTTGTTGTTTCACTCAACACTTTACAACACTAAATCTCCATGAAAACAGCATTTTTCATTGCAGTCATGTCCCACTCATTTATACAAGTGATGCCTTCAGAATATTCATACACGCTATCAAATGCCTAGGAAACACCACAGGACCGAAATACCTGTTCTAAACATACTTTTCACATGTACACTTAAAGATATTTTAAGAAGGTCTTTCTCTCTCATCCTGAGTTTACCTATCTAGCACACATGAAAATAAATGCGTGTGTATAACACATAATACTTTCAATACTGTTTTATGCAGCACCAATCAGGTTTAAAAGCGTAATTTCAGAACAGCAAGACTGAGAAGAAATCACAGTAATAAAACATCGATCCTGGAGTGTGGAAAGTGTCAACACATGGAGGGCTGATACTAGCAAAGAACTGCTTTATCTGTTCTATGTTCACTATATTAAATAGTTATATCTGATGACTTAAATCAGCTTGAACTTGTCTGTGTAGGTGTCACACAGAGAACTATTTAAATACACCAATCCATAGATGCAAAGAATTTGACTGCAACAAGATCATCTTCCCTTATTATAGATGTGTTGAATGATCTGTGTTTGCAGAGTGTAGGGGGAGAGAGAGTGCTCCAACTAAAGGGCAGAGGCCCAAAGGGTTTTGTCTCCATGTCTGGTGGATCAGCTACAGCAGTTTTTGTACCCTATTGCCCACATGCCTCTTCTGTCAGAGGTCACAGCCCTGCTCCCATGGATGTCAGTGACTTGCACCTTAGGAACAGTCATTTGTAATCACTTGTCAGTGTTTACAGCACCTTAGGAACAGGTGCTGTAGTATTTATTTAATGCACCCTTGGTTTTGCTTTAGGTTAACTACCAGGCTGTGAATTTGTCTGAGGAGCAAGCCCTGCTCTGTTCCTTCTCTGGGTCATAATCTCCAGCAGACAGATAGGAAGGGAAAGGTAACAACACTTTCACCCATGACAACAGACTCAGGGCCTTTAGCACTATATAAAGGGCCAAAACAAGGGTTTTACTGATAATGACAGTATATTCAGGCAAGTATCTCACCTGGAGTAGCAGTTTATAAACTGCTTGTCCTTGGTTATATTGCTGTATACAAAGACCAAGTAACGACTGGAGATCCCCTAACCTCAGTCCAAGCGAGTGGCCACAAAGCAATACGTGGGATTTCAGGGCACCCAGTGTTAAGTCCTGCGCATCCATGAATAGCATAAAATCCACATCTTGCACTCCAGTTGACTCAACCCAAGGGTGAGAATGCCTGATTAAGCACAGGTAATGCTCAGTGTTGATGAAAGCACAAATACACACCTTGCACCAAGGCTGGCACTTTGCCAAGGTTAATTCTACTATTTTAACAATGTTAATATTTGCTACCTGTTATGGATTTAACACAAACTGCACTGCACCTGGTGTTCTGTCTGTGTACTGAACTCCCAGTGTCAAATGATCATCTGGTAACCTCAATATTCTTTAATCTGGGCGGGAAAAAAAACCCGAGAGAACATCTTCACCCTTCAACACTGTGATGAAAAATTCTGAAACAGAAAATAAGTCTTGCCATTGCCCTAGAAAGTACTCAAGATTTACTACTTAAAATCTAGTTTTTGGGGGCCTGCATTCATACTTTTTGAATGCTGGGAATCATTAAAATATACTTTACTACTTTTACTTTTTTAGGTAGGAATAACTGGTTCATCTCTGAGTAATGTGGATTTTCTTCTGCCTCTGGCATCATTTACAGAAGATTCACAACTCCCTCCTTGTATTTTCTATACAGTTATTGGGTTCCTATTCTTGTGTCCTAGGTCAAGAAAATCACTTGTCTAGGGCTCCCAGTCATCCTAATGAAGTTGGTGAAGCCGGCCTTTGGAGGAAGGAGAAGTCTTTAGAGATAATTTTTTTTATACAGATGGTTACTTTTAAGAAAAAAATATTAGTTAAGTATTTTAGATATATTGAAAGCTAAATTAGATTCAAAGCAGATGAAACTGTAAAAGTGAAGTGTTTAAAGGTAGGGCACATGCTTTTTTACCCCTAAAAATTTACTTGAACAATAATGTGGTTTGTATCTAGACTTATACAGGGCAGTAAACCAGACTCATTAAAATTAATAGGAGCCTTTAGTCTTCCATGGAACCAGGATTTAATCCAGAAAGTTTTATTTCTCCAACTTTACAGCATTAGAGCATTCATTTAGAACATGTCCTGTATGCAGAAGGACATAAGTATCAAAATCAGGGGAGGCCATCCTATAGGACTGCAGCAGGCCATGTTTAATACCCACTAGATTTGCTCTAGCCCCCAGTGACTCCATTAGTTTTCATTAACTTCACTTGATCAGAATCACATTGAAAGAAGGCCAATTAATTTCTTTAAAGACTTAGCAGTTAATGTGTATGAGACATATACTTACTCATTATCTGAGCTATTGTTCCTAATTTTCTCACACTCCCATCCATCTTTCTAAAAGGATGCTACAGCCACATCACTTCAGTGTTCAACAATGAAAACAGTAGCAGTTTTCACCTCTTGAATATGCTTAACTTTTAACAATGAAAGCTGGAAAATTGCCTGGAATCACTCAGCTTAATGATGTCATCATTGATGGGCTGCATCTCTGACTTGTGGCAGAATGTAGCATGGCTCTCAAATCCAGGCAAACAGTATTCAATTATGTGTTGGAGGTGAGCAGAGGAGAGTTTAGAAAACAGGTTGTGGTGAATAAAAATTATAATAAAGGACAAAGAGGAGAAAAGCATTTTGTGCAGGAGATGAACTGCCTGCAGACCATAGATTGGTGTTAAATCCTGAACTTTAGTGAGTGGGCGATGAGCTGGGTTCATCTAACACCAACAAACATGATATAGCTACAGGGTATTTCACCCTGGTTAAATACCAGATGAATTAAAGGCTGTTGCCAGCAGCTGTGATGAATGTCACTGGGATGCTGTCTGATTGCTCTCTGGGTCTTATGAGTGAAGTATGTCGGCTCCTTCTTTGTTAAGGTCAGCATGTATTTCTAATGGTTCATCTGCAGGGCTTCGCTGAAGGCACCAGTGAGAACACAGGTGCTGGAAAATGTCTCTTTCATGCAGCACAAGACTGAAACAAGCGGGACTGAATAGTGTCAGGAGGAACTTTTTCATCAACGTGTTTGTGCTATAGAAAGAAGACTCACAGATCACGACATAAAGTGACAGGCATTTGTGGATGGGATGAACTTACAGCCAAAGAACAGGGTTTTTTATTTAACTTGCATAAGCAAATAATTTTCCTTGAGTTACCTGCCCAGAGAGACTTGCACAATTTTTATATAAAGGTATCATCTCTATGACATCTTTATCAAAGGGTCAGAAGGAAAACTGAAGGAGCCCAAGGCAAAGACACCTGTGTCACACATCACAGCTCCAAAGGTCTCCATGCCACAGGTTGATCTGAAAATAAGTGGCATCAAAGGTGCCAAAGAAGGACATGAATGTTTCCATTCCCACCACAGGAAGTGATTTGAAGGGTCTTGCACTAAAGCTCAAAGTTTTTTATTTCACTGTATAAAAATCCTACTATTTTAAGAAAAAAAAAAATTGTCACAGCTCAAATCCTGTGTTCAGTTTTGGGCCCCTCAATACAAGAAAGACATTGAGGTGCTGTAGCAGGTCCAGAGAAAGACAACAAAGCTGGTGAAGGGTCTGGAGCACAAGTTTGATGAGGAGCAACTGAGGGAGCTGAGGTTGTTTATCTTGGACAAAAGGAGGCTTAGGAGAAACCTTATCACTCTCTACAACTGCCTGAAAAGAGAGTGTAGTGAGGCGGGGGTCAATCTTCTCTACCAGGTATCAAGTGATAGGACAAGAGGAAATGTCCTCAAGTTGTTCCAGGGAAGGTTTGGATTGGATATTAGGAAAAATTTCTTCACTGGAAGGGTTGCCAAGCATTGGAACAGGTTGCCCAGGAAGTGGTGTAGTTGCCATCCCTGGGGGTATTTAAAATATGTGCAGATGTGGCACCTGGGGACATGGTTTAGTGGTGGACTTGGCAGTGCTGGTTTGGTGGTTGGACTTCATGATCTCAAAGGTCTTTTCCAACCTAAACAATTCTATGACTTTATGATTCTTCTTTCCAACCAAAAAGCTGCTATGTCAAAGGAAAAAAACCCTTTAACAGAAAAAAATAGTGGTAGCCCTGTAACCCATTTAAGTTTGAACAAGTTGAAGGGAGGGAGGTTGAACTTGATCTTGGAGGTCTTTTCCAAACTTAAAATTCTATAATTTTATGTTTTAAAAAAAATCTCAAAATGAGAAAGGACCAATGTTTGCCTGTTTTCAAGGCTTGCAAGGTCTTAAGTACTGGCTTTTGAGACAGTGCTTCAGAGAAGGGGTTGTGAGCTTTTTAACACTCCTCATCCTCTCAGGATGATAACCTAAGTTACCTCAGTTCTCCTATTCCTCTGTTCTTCTTTTGTACAGAATAAAGTGAAGGTTTGCTTTCACAGTAATGTGAAATTTTACGTCACTCACTTTCCCAGCTATTCTCAGCTCTTCCTCCTTCAGTCTATCTCTGCATAATACTGTCAGAGGAATTATTCCTAAATTTTTATCATGGTCAACAGCTGCATAACAAAATAGGCACCCTACTGCATCTTATTGTTCCTCAATGAACAAACAGCTAGATGCTCCTGCCCTGGGAACTTCCATGCACTTCTTTAAAAGGCATTTTTTAAAGACATTTGATCATTATTACCAACAAGACAAATTATCTAGCTGTTCCAATGGCAGGAAAACATGTTCCAATTAACTCCCATCTTGCTCACTAACAATCTCTAATCTCTGAGGTAAGAGGATACAAAGACTCTGTCTACACCCAAGAGTAACCCTAATCCTGGATGTTGATAACAGGTACAGGTAAATATAGGCAAACTAGAGCTTGCGTTGACTGAATGAACTCACTCATACCCGCCAACATCTATCATGAAGAGAGTGATGGAAATCTGACCACATCCAGCAGAGACCTACTAGGCATGCTCTGTTGATTAGCTCAGTAAGACTAACACTTTACATGGCTTTCCATGAATCAGCTTTGCTGCATGCGTGCACAGACTCTGACACTCTCACACATGCTCTCCATGCTCAGACCACGCTGTTCCACATGTGCCATGAATCCCCAGTGTCTGAGACGTTGAAAAGCCACAGATGCTTCTCTGCCTGTATGCAGTGATCACTTGTCTGGCCAACTGGCAATTGATTACTGCCAAAAGTGGGCACCAGCTTCTCTACAAGATGGTTCATGTTGCCATTTGGGCATTAGAAACATCAGTGTAAGTCTCTTTACCTTCCTTTTGTCTTAGAACTAAGTCTCTCTAATGTCAGGAGAACTAAGGAGGACAGAATGGGTATTTATTTGGAGCCTCTTGAGGTGTAGGTAGCAAGGTTGACATTATATAATTAAGATTAACTCTAAGACACCTAGAAAAACCCACATTTAAAATAATGCAAATAATTTCATTGATGTCTATAGGAGGACACACTCCTAGAGCTTGGTTTTACAACACAGGTATGGCTTTGTACCAGCTATTCCACACATCAGATCCAGTCTGATGTAAATCAGTCTAATTCACTAAAATAGAAAGAAAATAGGAAAAACCCAGGACAGTTTTCTGTTGTTACAGTAAATTAGATTGGCTCTTGGGAGAGCTCAATGACTGCTACAGCTGAAATAAGGGAAGAGGCATGGAAGCAGTGAGGGAAGAGCAGGGGAGGTCTAGTTACTCTATCATGGCAGTTACCTGTGGCATCAGTATCACACTCAAAAGTACTCTAAAAGAATATGTGGCCAGTTCAAAAACAAGTCAGCAGATTTTGAAGTAGCAACACAGAAGGTTGTTGCAAAACTTGTCATGAAATCTTTCTACCAAAGACTTAAAAAAAAAGGAAAAAAAAGCAGCAAATACATAACTAGGGAAACCTCACTTAGTGAGAGTACTTTCTCCCACACAATGTCTCTTGCCACAGGTGTCCTCTTTGTCCCCTTCTCTGTTCTTCACTCCCACCATGAAATACAGGTGAAAGCTTCACAGCCCTGCCACTTCATCATGGTTTGTGTTGCAGTAAAAACAGAACTAAAAGTAAAGATAGACAAGTCTTAATAAAGAAAAAAAAAAGACATTAATTCTGCAAGACTCCCATGTGACAAATATCATCAGGGTCAATCAAAGCATATTAGGATTTTTGCAATGGTGTGGAGGTAGAAGTGTTCCCCAAACCAGGACTGGGCTCAAGAAGCCAGTTTCCACCTTCCAAACTCCAGTAAAACTTCCACCAAAACTCAGTGAACAGATA
This sequence comes from Atrichornis clamosus, assembly GCA_013400975.1. Taxonomy (NCBI): domain Eukaryota; kingdom Metazoa; phylum Chordata; class Aves; order Passeriformes; family Menuridae; genus Atrichornis; species Atrichornis clamosus. Next base: position 88,816 of record WBMZ01003467.1, on the reverse strand, counting down.
GTGAAGCATATGTTTCAGGAGGAGATAGAGCTCATGCCACTTGACTTGGTTTTGGGTGCTTCTCATTCAGAACTGCTTCCATGACAATTTACAGTCCTAGTGAGATTCGTGCCCTGCTTCTACAACCACACTGGGGCCAGAACTGGGGCTGACAGTCACTGCAGCAACTGCCCTGATTCCCAATCACACCAGTTTCTGCTTTCTGTAAGGCTGGCAGCTACTGAATGCAACAGAAACCACCAAGCTGGTTCCTTACCAGTAAAGGCTGGTAACAGTCCAGTAGGGCTGTGTGGGACTGACTCAGTTACCTTTAAAGCCAGGTTGTGGTGAAGTGAAAGAATAATGCTGTGCTACAGGACTTGGCTTTTCATTTCATTATCTCCATTAAACAGCTCATTTACACTTTGAAGAACACTGACCCTGAATGCTGAAATAAAATTATTAAGTACATATTTTTCTTCATCTTCACAGCACATAATTATTTCTTTTTGACAGATGTAGGACATGACTTCAATTACTTTCCTTCATACATCTCACCTATCAATCTTCCCCTATTCTTTCCCATTTACTCTCTTACCAAAAGAGGTGGGCTGGCACTCATACACTGAAATGAGACCCAGGAGAGCGGATGTACAAGCAAGGACTCCTATCTATCAACTACAAATGAAGATACAAACTTCAGCCAAAGAGCAGAATAGCTGTTTGGGTCAATAGTACCTTAAATCACTGTAAATAAATCCATTAGAGTCCACCTCTCAAAAGGTCTCAAACTTTTCCCATATCCTCTCATTTCTTAATAGATTCACTGCCTTCAAATTATGCTACTTCCAATTTTCATTTCTTAGTAAAGGTTATCGCTAACAGAAAATGCAACCAATTTTTATTTTAAATGCTTGTCTGGTTATGATAAGCAAATCCCTTTAGTAGTTTCTGTGAGTTTGGAAACATCTGATTTCTTTTCAGTATGTAAAATGTATTTTTCCGGAGGGCTCTGATAGCACACTGAAAACCACAGCATTGCCAAGGTTCACGATTTCACAAGTGATCTCTAATTTTTGATGACTAAATTTTTGCAGGCCCAGCTGTGGAAATGGAGACTGGTTTCTCAAAGCTGCTCATGCGCTGTAGATCCAAGAAGAACCATGAGCTACACAAATCCTGTAGTCTGCCATGTCCCACTTTCAGTCCAGACACCCACCCAGAATGAAGCCCTCAGCCTACACATATATCACAAGTATTTTATTAATACACTTACTTGAGGACAAGGCTTCTTGGTCAGGAGCAGCATTCATGGCTTTGCAGAGTCAAACTCACACTGTGCCAAGCCAAGCACACGCATGCAGACTTTGCACTGTAGTGTGTTCTCAAAGCAGCATTGCTGAGTGTCTGCCTTTTCTGTGCCCAAGCTGAGGGGAATCTCTACCTATGAGTCGCACAAACAAAAGAGGCTAACTACGGGGCACTAACAAGTACCTGAAATTATATGGAGAGAGGGTATATATGGGGATTGTGAGCTACCAGAGATTTCTTATAAAATGATCCAATATAAGAAATTCCAGGCTTGTCCTCCTCCTGTGAGTTCCATTTTGTACAAAAGTATTCTTGCATTAAAAGCAAACTAATGTTGCAGTGTAAAACTCACAACTGATTCCCATCATGCTAGCTTTTCATTTTACCTTTGTTCCTTTGCCTTCAATGTGCAAAAATGATGAAAAGGAATTACCGAAGGGAAGAAAAGGAGAAACAATGAACTCCTGTGCTACGCAAATATCTACAAGTATAAAAGTTTTGAATTGGATGACACCACATCAAGTAACAGAGATTTTTGCTTTCACATGAGATGCCTCAATGGACTCTTTGGAATCAAATGGTGAAAGATTAAGCTTTTCTGAATCAGAAACCTACAGGAGTTATTTTGCCATGTGTTACAACATGCCATAGACAGAAGCTAAAGCGCAAATGTGGAAGAGTAATGCAAAAGCACTGGCACTGCAAAGCAGCATAGTCCTGATGCAAGAGGCTGGAAAACCAAAATATATTTGAACTGGTGAAAGCAAAGAGAAGGCAATTTCTTTCTGAGTTGAACACTTCCCTCACACTTTAACATGACTTTGCTGTCTGATAGTTGTCTCTTCCTGAAAACAGTCAGGAAAAAATGAGATGCACTGTGAGACACAGGAAAACAACAGTGAAAATACAAAAGATACAGGGTTGGATTTTGCACTGTATCCATTGTTGTTTTGATGTTGTCCCATTGAAGCTATTATAAACCCTTCATTAATTCAGCAGAGCAAAGCTGTAACCAGACTGTGTCCTTCTAAAGATTTGATTCTTAAAAGAAATTCAACTTAGAGACTGCCAGGGCATTAGGAGTCTCCAATCAAAGAGCAAGGAAAAACAGTCTCTTTCCTTATTGCCAGGAACTTTAATTTTCTTACTTCTGAAGAGGAACTAGCTCTCTGAAGCAGGTAATGGCAGTAAATCAGCACATTTGCTAGACAAGGCAAAAAAGAGGACCTTCGCCTTTGCTGTCTGACTCTCTAAATTCTTGAGACAATTACTGCAGTTTGCTGTTTGTATAGAGAAAGTGTGATCAGGAAGAAAAAGACTTCCTCTCCCGAGGACACCTGTTCTAAGAAGCTCTGATAAATTGAATATGCATAGCACAGAACAGGCACTTGCAAAGTGTTAAGTAAATCACCTAACAAGTAACAAGGGAGGTGGGAAGAGGAAGAACGGAAGGATACAAGACAGACAGACTATAGCATAAATTAAAGCATGCACAGAATGCCACAATGAATATATCCACCAATATTTAAGCTATTTGATTTTTTCCCATTTGAAGAATGTATTTCTTTCACAGTTTCCACAGGCAAGCAGTGATTTTCATTAATCTTTCCACTTTTCCAACTCAGTTGATTGAAATTAGCAAATACTCCATGTTAGCCTTACAATTAGTTTCTATTTTCACATGAGATAATTTCATTTCAAATCAAAAATTTTTAGATTTCCCACTTATTTGTGGGAAATTTGTGACTTTTCAGAATTTGTTCCTTAACAGTATCTCATTCTGATTATCCTAAGTCCACGCAGGAGTCATTCTAGAATGGCAAGCTTTCCAGTTAAATAAAAATTCAACCATCTGAATAACTCAAATATCTTTCCTATGAGAGCTGCATTTGGTGCCCAAGACTTATGAAAAAGTAGGAACATTCACAGATTTATAAGCATACCTCCCTGATTTTGTGACTGATAAGATTACATGCTGAAAACATATTTGAGCAGAATTAAATATAAGACTGCTGAAAATATGAGCAAATCTCATGTCTGAGATGTTCTAATAACTTGTCATCCCCTGAGAGATCTGTTGCCCCCTTGCTCTACCAGTACCAGTACATTCCAACGCCATATCACCTCTTCCAGCCTTATACTTCCACGCTGTGGCAGCAGTTCTGGAGCTGATTTGATTTAGAAATTCAGCACTAAACTGTTCATACTTTTGCTGTGTAATGATATGTTGGTTCAGCGAGTTCAACCACTGCAGTAGGACATCAGGAGAGCACCAGAGGCGGTACAGGGTGGAAAGGGGGTCAATAGGTCAGCTTCAGTGGTATTACAGAACTTAAAAATTAGGTGTCCTTTTCAGGCTCTTGCTATCTTTAATTACTAAGAGAGAACTCCGCCCTAGAGCTAATTTTCTTTAGTCCAATATACTCAACACCTTCATCTCCCACTAACCTCAGTGGGAGCAGAGGGAAGTCAGTCCTGGAGAGGATGGGCTCTCTGAGATCACAGGCACAAAATGTCCCTCCTGACTGCTAACAAAGAAGCCACTGACAGAAGTACACTGCTCAGTGCCTTCTAAGCCCATCTACATGTTATCTGTCCCACGCTTTTGTATGTGTCACATTTGCTTGTTTATAAAAATAGTACCCGTGGTCATCTGAAGTGTAGATATGACTGGTTTTTGTTGGTAACATGTTTGCACTTTGCTAGAGGAACCTCTGCCCAAGCGAGGCTTATTGTTGACTTCTTTTAAGAACAGCAGGTAGGCCAAAACTTTCACACATAACACCTATATTTAGCACCAAATTGACATGGAGGACTACATGACAGCAGGATGGCACTAGAAACTTTTGCTGGTAAAGCAGTGTATAGCACAGAGTTGGTTAGAGGTGTGATTTTCGTGCAGTGTTGCTAATGTCAGAAAGAGTGCTAGCACAGACACAGTTTAAAAACTGCTTCTTGCCTGTAAAAGTTTATTTCATTGAGGGAACTGACACAAAATGTAACAAAAAAAAGTGATTTGCCTCTAGAAGTTGGGGCGATCAGCAGTGACCTAAACCAAGTAGGTGCACAGCTGTGATCACATTGTGTCACAGAGGCACATCTTGGTGTGGCTCATACCCTAGGGGAAAAAACAGAAGAGACAAAGCATTGTTAGCTCCCAAAGCTGCTCCTGGCCTCCTGCATCCTCCAGGGAAACGCAACAGTAGGACTACATCAGAACCAGGTTTATGCAGGAAGGTGTGCATCAGGTTTGGTGTCTTGCCTTTACCAGAACTCCACAGAGCTCAGGTAGTGGAGCATTTGTGAAAAATTTAAATGCTAGAATTGGAAGGTTTTGTGGCAAGGTTTAGGCACCCATATGTCATATATCTGTTCTGAATAGCTGGATTTCTAAGTTTGCACATATGGAGACAGTCTGAGATACTCAGAGTATCTCCATGACCTCTCAAGAAATAAATAGGATGAATAGGATGAAAGCTGAATCCTACTCCGTGTGTGTGTTTGTGTCAGAGAGAAAGGGGGTGGGGAGGGAGGGAGAGAGAAGGGAGGAGAGAGACATCCTTTTCCTCATAAGTGTGAAGGAAAGCTACCAACATACCACTTCACATAAACATCACGTTAAGCCCTACTGCTGTCAGGGCTAATTGAAATTTACAGGATTGGTACTTGCAGTATTAACCCAGGAACTGTCAAACTTCGTTATTTCCAGTGGAGTCTGACAGTCTTGTCTTAACATTATGAAGTGTCAGTCTCTTCTCCCTTGATGACAGAGAAATAACATCTGCATTTCCCCACCCAGTAAGGTTAAAACGGTATGAAAAGTGGTGTTATGGTCAGTATTTCAGTGTTCTCAAGATCATGATGGTCCAGTCACTTCTGTTGTCACAAACACAAAGCAAAAAAAAAAATTGTAATGCTGTTTACTTTATATTTTTACCTTTACCTTTACCTGTTGACCCAAATGAATACTACAATTTCCCCTTAGTGGAAACACTGCTACAGTTAACATTTTTGATTAAAAGAATATCTAGAAAAGTCCTTTCTTCCTTTGTTTAAAACTGACTGAAAGAACTGAGGGTAGCAAAAGCCAGACAGAGAAAAGCAGCTTTTTGTCTTCAGAGATCTGAGTTCAACTAAAAGCTTGGCCATGATGTAGAAGCTGTATCCAGTACAAGCCTTCTCTATTGTATCAAGTTCTGAAGTGCTGTCCACAGGGAAGAATTTAATGTCTAAAAAGAAAGAATAGCCCCCCTATAAAAACATGAGCTGAAGCCTGTTACAAGGTTCCCCACATAGATTTTTAACCACACTCTATCAAAGCCACTACTGGTCTTTTCACCAGCACCAGTGATACCCCTGCCTTGCTGAGATGTTTATATGTTCCTTGGTAAAATAGAGTGAGTATATATCTATATAAGAAAAAACCAAAAAAACCAAAAACACACACTCACAAAACCAATCAACCAACCAAACAAAAAACCCCCCAAAAAAACAACAACAAAAAACCCCTACAAAAATTACAACCAAACAAACACCACCATGACCCCCGAAAAACCCAATCAAACTTATGACTACTCAAATTCAAGAACTTGCAAACTAACTTTCTGACCTTTCACTTAAAATTACACTGGCAGTGAGCAGTTCTAGACGGATTGAGCAGGGTCTCTGGGGCCAGCACGGATGGACAAATCCATCTTCCCCAGAAATAAATAACTGGAGGTAGTCTTATATCTGCAACTACCTTTATAACAGTTACTACAAAATCTTGCTACAGGAGTCAAGGAAATTTATCTAAAATGAAAGAAGTAGAAGCTGTATTTTTTCAGTTTGAATCCAAATGCCAAGCTTTTGCTTCTAAAAGCTCATGAACAGATATGCTCCATAGGACAGCTTTTTGAAAAAACAATACTCCACTTCTCACCAGTGATGCAGGCAACATAGAAAGCCAGAGAATGCAGCAATATACATAGCAACAGTGCAAATCAGTTAAGTTAAAACAAAGTAAAACATACCAAACCTGAACAAGTTACCTTGTCTGAACCAAGCCATTTTATCACAGATGTCTCCTCTCATTTTACCTCCTGCAGTTGCTTGTCTCAGCTCCTTTTTCCCCCAATGTCAAGTTGCAGTTGAGTGTGTGAACCTAAAAACAGTGGAGGACTTTGATTCAGCCTAGCGAAGTCAGAATTGGTTCCAGCAAGAAATGCTTATCTGTAACTGGGCCATGCATGGCACCCACAAGAGAAAGGGAACTAAAAGACTTGTGCCTCTTGTACTGCCATGCACAAAGGTTACAGAATGAACATTGCCACCTACAGTTTTATGAAACACAAATATTTCCAGTGTATTTCCAATTTCTGTCAATACACGTGTAGAAAACATTAAAAACGGGTGGATCAACTTACCACCACTCCATCAAATTCTCTGAGATAATTGCTATTTGTGAGCTATTCATTTTTATTGTTACTCTGTTCAACGCTCCCAAGCTTAATTAAGGTATTAATTTGAATGTACATAGGCTAGCATCTATTCTCACATTCAATAGATAAGTGGCTAAAAGAATTAAAATCATTTCTGTGATCATAAGTACAACAGACCTCACATCTCTTTTCATAAACATTCACAACTGGCATGTTTTCAAATACTAAAAAAACTTTCCGAACAAAAAATGGATAGAGGTTCAATGAGGACAAAAGATCATAAGTAGTTTGAGGAAGCTGAGAGGAAGAACATATTTGTTGGTTCTTTTCCATCTCAGTTCGTTCAGCTCCAATAAAAGCACAAAAGCAAAGGTCAGTGATCATCATTCTAGCTCCCGTTGACATAAACTTTCTATAACTATGAGAGTAATTCATAAAATCCTAAGTAAAATCTGTGATTAGAATGACCATGACACACTTGCCTAATCCATTAATCTTGCTTACCTGCAGAGTGGCAATATTCAGAAGTAGGGGAAACAATCTATTTGACATTCAGGTCCTTGTTACCAGACAAACCAGGAAAAGAGAGAATAAAAGTGGAAGTCTATTTAAAAAATGCACAGTATAGGAGAGTTCCAGTCTACAAGGACAAGTCAAACATGTATTTATATTGTAAGATATTAAAAATTTAAAAAATTTGAGGAATTTTTTTTCCACACAGGTTCTGGCTGGATGGTAGAACTGTCCCAGGAAGCCAAGAAACCAAGAACACAAGAAGATGCAATAGTGGATTGGACTCTATTATGTAGATCTCAAGAGAATCCATATATATCATAACCAACTATAAAATTCCTGAAGGGATCCTAAACCTGGTTCACTAGAACTTAATTATTAGAGGATAATATACACCTTAGTGTCATTCACTGTCAGATATTGGATGTTGAGCTCTAACTGTAGGTCTGATCTAGTAAAGCAATTTCCGTATTTCTTGGCTGAAAAACTCAAGCTCATTCACACATTTTCTCATATGTGTATCCTTTTGATAGTCAGAAAGTAATTTACAGCATTTGAAAACCATCCACAAGTGAGGCTTTACTGGCACGTACCTAATCCCACCTTTGGCATCTGTTGCAAATATTTTTCAGGACATGAACAATTAATGGTATAATTACAGCTTTCATATTGGATAATAGCTTTAATTCTGGGCAGTCATTTATATTGTAGACTTAGCAGCATTTAGCAGTATTTAGCCTTTAAACAGACTGCAGTGTTATAAGTATTAGCTAATAATTAATAGCTGTTTTGTTTATTGCAACCTAGTGTTTAATAAACAAAAACAACAAAAAAAGCAAAAAATATGACCAAACAGCATTTCCTGATTATCTTTCAGTAGCTCTGTAATGCTTACCTATCATCATCTTCTCCTGTTTATATAAATTATATCAATGTATATACCATTGTAAGTGCTGATATCTCAGGAAGTTATGGGAAAAAAACCCACATGTTTATGCTGGTAAATTCATTTTGTGAAAAATAAGAAGTCCAGGCAGATGATAAAGACTATTTTCACTTGAAACAACAGAACAATTGATTTGGAAAACAGAGCTTAATGTGTGAGCTGGCAGCTATCCAAGCATCCCAGAAAGATGTTCATTTGCTTTGCTCAGATGCATCTCAGTCTCTTCCTGAACTTCTGGTTTATTGTGACAGTCAAAAGTTGCACAATCTAACCTCTCGCCAGATTTGGTAATCCTTTGTAGGAAACAATTTTCACCTGAAGATCCAGAAATAAGGGAATGTGGATTTGATTCCACAAAACATAATTCTTAATTGTATGGGTAAATTGTCTGTGAGATATATCTTCATGGACTGAGGGTTTTTTGTGTACTTTCTTTCAACTATTTTGCTTTCACCCTTTTTTTTTGTCATTCAAATGCCCACACTCCAATTCATTCCTGTTCTCTGACACTCAGCAAGAATTTAAGACAAACACTGTTGATAGTTTTCATTAGCAGATTTCCTAATGGCTATTCCTATGATTTATACTTTGTAAAATTTGTACATTATTGACATTCTGAAATACTACTTTTTGCTGTACACATTTTCTGTTCAGACATCATCCTCTAATACCACACTGATTTTTGTCCTCTCCTGAAAACTATTCATTAAGTTGAAAAATTAACAGACATCTTCATTCTTGTGCAGCTAAACTCACAGGGAATCAGTTGCCAATAAAGTAGAAAAATAACTGCTTAAAAGTGTCAAAGATGCCAATTGAATTGCAGTTAACTTGGCCTGGCTGGAAGCCAGCATATCTAGTAAGGCACTAGACAGAGAGCAAAGACAGAGAGCAAAGATCTTACATACTTACAAGATGTTGCTTATATACTGCGTATGTTTTTCCTAATGGCAAAAAAATTGCTTGGAAGAGGAGCAGTAGCAACATGTGCTAAGCAGTTTTTTCCCCTATTGTACCACTTTGACTAATGTGTCCTTGTCTTATGATAAAATCATTACTATCATTCAATGACCATGATTTAAAAGCAAAGAGTGAGTAGAAAATGATGCACGTGATAGGCAAGGGCTTCTTCAAGTACTATTTGCAGTTCCATCCCTAAAAATGACAGAGCAAAGTTAAGGACGTACGGAGAAGAGCAAATAAAATAACTAAGTAGAGGGAGCTACTCCCTTGTGAGAGACTAAACTTGATGGAACTCCACCTTGGACAGCAGATGGCTGAGGACTGGAGGACAGGTTGAAAAGCTTATGATGGCGATGGACTAGCTGAGAGGTTATTCAGCAAGTCCCAAATTATTTGAACAAGGGAATACACAAAAAATAGGAGACCAACCTAGAAACTATTTTTAGTTACTAGTTAGTTTGTTTTTAAACAACAGGAATGAACCTCTGGAATATCTTGCCACAGCCAGTTGTAGACACAGAAGACATCAACAGGTTCAAAGAGGTCTGGATAAATTAATGGACAACAGATCCATAAGCAGATACTAAAATTAATAGGCAGTGATGCATTCTCTAATATCCCTTGCCTAGCAGTTGTGCATAGTGGGGAAATACTAGAGAAAAGGACTGCAGAGAGTAGCTAGGGTTGCATGCTGTTCCCAAAAGATCATCTGCTATTGTCACTGTTGGGGAGAATATATTGGATAGGAAAAGGAGATCAAAAATTGCCCTGTTGGATTAGACCATCACTAACACCATCATCACATCCTCTCCGCTCATTCTGTATCCTGATTTCTACATGCTTGTACCATTTCCAGCACAACAGGGACCGCTCTATGCCAAAGACTCAAGGAGTCAAAAAAAACATGAAGAAGGTACACACAAGTCTACAGAAACTACATAATATGCTTGCTGAAGGCATGATGCAGCTCCTAGTTATTTGACAACATAATTTGTTCCAATTTTCCCTCCTCTTTTAAAAAACAGCAACATTGCATCTAGAACTTTCAATAACGCATGCATTCTACCAATGAGCCATGTCTAGTTAGATGCGATTAGAGGCAATAATGCCCTGTTAACCTCAGGTTAGACTTAAAAAAGTAAAGCAAATACATCCCAACAGAAAAGCAGTGTTCATTTAGTAACTTCCCTTTATTTTTCCCTGCTGGAAATCAATACATTGCTATCATAATTCACCTATTTTATCCTCAGACCATAGTAACATACAGATCCAAGGGAAGAAAATTACCGTCTCTATAAAAGCATAAAATTAGCAGCACATGTCCTTACTACAATAACCAGAAATACTTAAAGTTGACCTCAAAGCAAAGTAATTGGGTCTTTGCTCTTTTGTGTCTCTTAATTATCTCTGGAGGGGATAAAAAAATTGTCTTTTGTTTGTTTTCTGCATTAGAAATGCAGACATTTTCTGCTTTGGAAGACTTGAGATCTAAGACTTCACATAAACCTGGAAGTGACTTGCTTAAAAGGGAAGGATTCTTATGTTTCATTGGCCATAAAATCAAACGTTCAGAGCACTATAATAGATGGTCACTGGAAAAACAAATATGCGTGCTTATTGCTCTAACAAGGTAGACAAATCCACATGCTTGATATCTATCAGAAACACATGCAGTTTGGATCTTTAACCTGGAAATAGTTTATATACATTTATTCTCAGGTAAGCCATGGACTTACCACTCACATATGCACTCCACAGGGCCCACATAGTTCTTTCACATTATTTTGGTAGACCTAGTTCCTCCATCTATTCTGCTAACACTGTAAGTTTATTTATTGGCCCTTGTCACCAGATTATGGATGTACCATTAAAAGGCTTGCTGCTTGGTGTACATTCATGAGCACATGGTTTTCTAATGAACACTTAGCATTCTTCAAGGAAAAGAGGAAATGAAAGAAAACTGTCACACCTTTTTGAGCAGAGTTGTGCTTTCTGAAAGGAATTATAATTAATCCAGACACAAATGCATGTCCCCTATCTTTTTTGTCTCTCTAACATGTTTTAGCTACTAACAGTAGCTATCATTATTCTTGTATTTTTGGTTCATCATTAGCTAGAAATTTTGGTTATTTTCTACCTTTTCCAATATTAAAAAAAAAAGCTGTTTTCTATTATTTTCAATTATCTTGCAAATAATTGCAACACGGCCTCTAGATTCTTACACTAGGGCACATAACACCACCTTAATGCCATTCTTTCACCAGTGATCATTTCTTGATAAAGACAGTGGTCTGTAACAATATCTATTGAGAAACCTAAACCTAGATTATCAGGTAAAATAATAGCCAGTATTCACAAGCTACCTAATTTCTGCAGATAGTTCTTCCCTAGGAATAGCAAAAATTCTTTCTTCTTATTCCAAAAACAAGAGAAGAATTAGAACTTTACCCAGTAAAGCTTTTTCAACACAAGTTTAACCATGAGTAGCATCTTTTAAAACAAATGCTTGAAATGTAACCAAGAACAGAGAAATGCAGGTATGCTGCTGTTGCACATTTTGCATTTTAAAAAAAAATTGTTTCTCTCCCACCCTGCTTACGTCTCATTTTTCAGTTCTTATTTTAACGTCCAATGAAATAATCAGATTACACAAAGACCAGTAACACCTCCGTGCTGAATCCCTCTCCGGCAGGAGATTGTTAAAACATTCCCCGAAAGATCTCCTGACGTGATGCTCCCTGACTGTCCAAACGTAACACCATGCCGGCACTGCATCCTTGTGCTAGGGAAAGCTCCCTGGGAACAATACCTCGGTGCTCGCAGGCAGGAGGCTCTGGGTGACCGTTGAGTGCACTCGGATTTTACAAACTGTCATATGGCGAGATAGTGGTGGGTTTCAATGCCGGCACCTATTCAGTCAGCGCAGATGAACTAGAATCACCATTTCAGTTATATCATAGCTCGGGGCGAGAACATGTCACCCTCTTTATTTCCAGCTCGGAACAAGCTGCTTAGGCAGATGCTAACTGTGGTCCTCCCTGCCATGTTCTGTAGAGTGGCCTTTGTCTGGGTTAATTGAGCCCCCACTCCATTTAATAGGCTGTTGAAGTCTTATTGAAACAGAGCTAGTGCCGCAGGTTAAATACATTGCAGTGCTCTTGTTAATCCCCTCATTAACAGAGCTGTAAAGCTTGTTGAGAGCTGTGAGTTTGCATATATTATCAGAGAGTTCTTCACTCAAGTGCTATCAATAAAATGACAAAGCCAGTTTGCAAATAGTGAAATCAACAGTGACACAAAGCTAGATATCTTAAAAAAATAAACAAGTTAATAACTGATAAATCTAATTTTCACACTTGGGGAATTAAAAAAAAAAGGTTGAAGAATCTCCTTTTTTTATTGGATGAACTTAAAACATGAATTATACAAACTCAATTACTTTCCTTGAGCAGAGAGAACCAGCAAGAAAAACAACACTTGTTCAACAGGGGCCTCTGGCTGTGGTTTGGCTGTGGCTGTTCAGAAGTAACTTAATAAACCATGTATAGACTAGCTGCACTTAGCAAACTCAAAGAAAACAAATGAATTCATAATACAAAATAAGAAGTGAACTTAGATATAGGATATAATAGAGCATATTGAGAAAAGTTCGTATGGTCTCCAAAGGAAAAGGAAGCAGAGTAGGTCCTGGGAAAAAGAAGGTAAGAGGAGCATTTAGCAGATCAGGGCTCTCTCACACCTTCCATGAGGGGCAGCAGGAGAACGGGCATGCACAGAGGGATATGTCTGACTGTCAAACAACAAAGAAATAGGATTGTGTGGATGATGTTCACTAGGACACAAGAGAAGAACTCTGAGCAGGAGAGGCAGTCAGTAAAAGCAGGGTGAGAGCTATCTGGTGCTGGAGCTGATCTGAAGCAACAATCTTCCTTGTACTAAGGAAGAAAGAGCTACATGAAAATATATTTTCATGTCTATCCATCTTTTTTTAATCTGCATTGTAGGCATGATCCTTGGCAGATCAGAATGCCATAGAGAAACCTGTAAGTAAAAATAATGACTAACACCACTGAAACTGGACTGTTGTAGTTACCATGTTTATTTAGTGCTGTTCAACTTTCTCCTATCTGTCTCTGATCAATGAATGCATATATTTTAGAAAAGTCCAGTAGGGTCATTTCAGAAACATGATAGCAACGGTTGAGGCCTTTATGTATACTTTCAGAAATTATTTTTCACTTCTTGCTCTAACTTGCTGGACTTTAAGAAAACTTGATTTGCATTCTTTTCTTAACAGTCCCACCTACATAAACAGCTGTAATTCTGATCAGGATCTTCTTTAAAGCTCTGGAATAGGCAATATTTGCCTGTCTATGCTAAGAGTTTACCCTCTCCACACACACCAGGACTGGATGATTACTTTAGTATAGGCAAATCTTCATGGTATAATGAGAACTGTGTTTTCTTGGACACTCCAAAACTTAATCCTGAATGCTTTCTTCTGGGAATGAATATTATGCCATTTTTCTTCTACTATGCTTTGATGTTCTTCTCTTTTTTTTTCTTTTTTAATTTGGAAACAACCAGAAAGTGGGGTTTTGGGGTTGTTTTCCGTTGGAGTTTTTTTTTTTTTCTCTTTCTTTACCTGCTATCTCTATAAACTGTATACAACCTGATGTAGATGCAGAATATTTCTTTTCCAAACCACCAAGATGTCATTTTTGCACAAAAAGAATTCTGAGAAAAATTGGACATGAGCTGACAGTGTGCACTCAGAGTCCAGAAAACAAATTGTATCTTGAGCTGCATCAGAAGGTGGCCAACAAGTCTAGGGAGGTGATTCTTTCTCTCTACTCTGTTCTCATGAGACCCCACCTGCATCCAGCTCTGGGATCCCCAGAACAGGATTGGCACCAACCTGTTGGAGAGTCCAGTGCAGGGTCATGGAAACAGTCAGAGGGCTGTGAAGAATGAGAGAGCTGAGTTTATTCCACCGGAAGGAGAGATGGCTCTGGGGAGACCTTATTCTGGTCTTTCAATATATAAAGCGGGCTTATAAGAAAGACGGACAGAGAATTTTTACCATGGCATGTAGTGATAGGTCAAGGGACAGCAGATTAAAGAAGGTAGGTTTAGACTGGACATAAAGAAGAAATATTTTACAGTGAAGGTGGTGAGACACTGGAGCAGGTTGACCATAGAAGCTGTAGATGCTCCATGCTTGTAAGGGTTCAAGGCCAGGTTGTACAGGCCTTTAAAGAATTCCATCTAGTGAAAGATGTCCCTGTCCATGGCAGGGGGTTGGACTAGATGATCTTTAAAGGTTTCTTCCAACTCAACCATTCTTTGAACCCAGAGAAATAATATAAAATTGGCAAAAGTTGGTCCTTTTTTTTATCAAAGAACTTAATTTAAAAAAAAAAATTCATAGTATTTATACTTTAATGATAATACTAACAGGAATAGTAATTTTGTCTTGCACAATTGGCTTTTTATTAAAGTTTAGTTGCTGTTGTCGTGGATTTTTTCATCACATCTTAAAATTTAGTCAACTTGAAGAAATTATTACTCTCTCAAGAGTAATAATAGATAACAACAATACCTTGTTATGTCCTGTTACCAAGGTTTCATAAGCCAGTTTTCAACATCAAATATAGATATATAATGCTTCTATATTGCACTCCTTTTATTTCACCTGAATTGGAAGCATGGTGGGAGAAAAAACAGTGGCCACAGTCAGGAAGTTCAACAGAGTGCTTGAGAGTTGGCAGGTCTGCAAGTGTATCTTGCAACAAATGATGTTAGGTTTTGTGAGTCAATACACTGTTTAACATCAAGGGTGCTATATTTAACATCCAAATGTTAAATATCAAAACAATGACTGTTTCTTACTGGATGAATCACTATTCACCTAACTGCAAGTAGTGAAAACAACAGCTTCAGGTTCAGTTGGCTTACTCCAAGAACTTACTGCTTGCATTGCCACACTGGAGACATACTGTCGTTTACATGGAGATGCCTTTCCTAAGCTTAAGCAGCATAAAATGCCCCTGCATAGACTACAGAACAAATAGCGGGCTGTTATTGAAAACTACATTAGTCCCCTAGTCATTTCTGCAAGTCTGCCGACAAGAGGATCACTTAGTACATGCACAGACTACTCACAGTAACTCACAGAATTTCTGCAGTGTTTTCCACAGTAAAAGGTATTCCTCTTTGCGAAAAGTCAGCCCAGCCTACTGTTTTTCACTAGACGTAGCAAAATACATTTTGAAATTTTCTTTCACATATTTTTTCATTATCTATATAAATTATAACATTCATATACCTTTATCTCAATTCTCTAGGTCACTGCAAAATTAAAAAAACCCGAAGTTGCTAGTTTTCATTTCAATTTATACAACTGCTGTCAGCAGAAGGAACTCCCCTCCTTTCCATGAAAAGTACACTGTATAATAGTATTTCTATCAATAATTAAAGCCTTTGGGTTGCAGCAAGTGTCTCCCAGAACACTCGCCAGAATTTCCATTTCTTGATCAAAATGAGACTGTTGGTGAATGTAAGCCAACAATTTTTAATGGAATTTTCTTTGCTTCCTCTTCCTATTTGCCCCTCAGGAAAATATTCCACCAGAAAAATTTTCCACTGGCTCTTTCAAATATTGAGCTTGTAGGTAGGCAGTGGCTGAATAAATATTATACTGCTAGCAAGGGCCCAATGAATAACTGTCCATCTGTACAAAGCTTGCTTTGCTCCCCATGGATCTAAAATGGCACCTGTTAAACAACACACAGATGGGTTTTATGTTTGCCAGTTGATCTAAATAGGGATAGTTGTCTTATTGATGGTGATCCTTGGCTGGCCATAAAGTTCAAAAAACCAAGGAAAATTCTGGCATAGGAACACTGTTAATTTATTTTTAAAAATATCTATTTATATAGATTAGAGTAAAATGGCATTTTATTTAATTTCTCCTTACTAGTAGGCTAAAAAAGCTGGGATTTTATCTGAAGAGGTGAATATCTAGCATTAATCAATAACTCAGCTTGTGAGTATTTCAGAAAAATCTCTTCAACCAGCAACTTCCC
Source organism: Atrichornis clamosus (assembly GCA_013400975.1). Classification (NCBI taxonomy): domain Eukaryota; kingdom Metazoa; phylum Chordata; class Aves; order Passeriformes; family Menuridae; genus Atrichornis; species Atrichornis clamosus. The sequence goes on along the minus strand of WBMZ01003467.1, from coordinate 72,596 downwards.
TCTGAGGCTACAACAAGCAAAGAACATTGTCTGACTTTATCTAACCTACATTGCCTTTCCGGTCTAGAGAAGCCCATGTGATATGATACCCCTTCAGTGCTGTGTTCTACTGTCATACACCAATGCTTTATTGCTCAGAGCCTACTCACTCACCCAGTTAACATCCAGCCTTCCACTGCACATATAAGTTTCCATAATCTTACAACACACAAACACTGTCCTCTCATCTCAGTGCTGTGCTTTAGCTAAGCAAAAGGGATTTGCAGGCCGTGGTAATGTGTTCCCTTTTTCTCTCAGTCATTCAAGAGGAACTTTTACTGGGAAGAACTTGACTGACAGAAGAATAAATTACTTTTTTTATTCCACAGATTTTTAGTGTAAACTTTTGTGAGTCTTTGCTGAATTTCTTGTGTTCCTTGCTGGGAGTAAATTTTCACAGTAATAATGTAGGACACCAGTTTCACATACTATCCCTGCTTCACAGTACCAACCCTACCAAAATGTCTTGTAAACACTAACATCCTCTCACTAACAAGGGGGGAAGTCTCCTTCCACATTTGAATTAAGCATATGCTGAACTGTGCTAATAATCTTTGCAAAAGATGGGTATTTTTGATAAATTTGTTTGTTTTGAGATTGCTGTAGCTAAATCTCTTTTTATTTCTACACACATTTGAAGAAAGAGACTTGTTTAGAGCACATTCAAACATATAATCAAGAGAATTAGGATTACCTTTCCATGTAGCTTGGAGCTTCATTTGTGGATGAGCAGCTCTCCTTCATTCCTTGGGAGGGTTTTGGCCATTTTTGAAGACCACATGGTCAGAGGAGTGCTAAAAATCATTTTTGTGTGCTCTTCAGGAACACTACGTAAACTGAGGCCATGTAATAATGGATTTCAAACAGTTGTTTTTGCACATTAGAAAAAGAAGAATTTCCAGGTTGTACAAAAGTTATATCTAGCAGGAAGAAGGAAGAAAGGAAGGACGGAAGGAAGGAAGGAAGGAAGGAAGGAAGGAAGGAAAGAAGAAGGAAAGAAGGAAAGAAGGAAAAAGAAAAGAAAGAAAGAAAAGAAAGAAAGAAAAAGAAAAGAAAAAGAAAAGAGAAATAAAAAGAAAGGAAGGAAGGAAAGAAGGAAGAAAGGAAGGAAGAAAGAACAGGCAAACAGCAATATTTATGTTCAAATGAACTTTAAAACACAGATGTTAAATTAAAGTTATTTCAGCACTTTTGCCCCTACAGAGGGAAAATAATTCAGTGAACTTTTCAGAACATTGGAACCCCAGTCTCTCTGCAAAACTCTTTCCCTCAAGGAAAAAACGTTCTGATGACATTGACTGTGTGTAGACTGCAGTTTTAAAGAAAGCCTTAAGAGCAATTTAAACAGTTACTTCCCTCTGTCTGGGTGTTGTATACCCCATGGGCACTTTGAAATTCCCGTGCATGATGATGGATGAATTCGGCCAGACAGTCTTCTGGATTAAGTGTTTTCCTTCTAAAAGCATTTGAATTATTGCAACAACTCAACTGAGAAATCAACTACTGCCTTCTGTGTGATATGAAAATGTTTTTAAAAATATGGTTTTCTTTTAATGTCTTTTCCCCCAAAAGCTTAAAGAACGAAATCCATAAGTTTGATTTTCTGGCATAAACTTCTCAAGATCATTCAGAAATGGAGAGGGAAAGCTCACAAGGACAGTCATCCACTAACACTGTACACTTAGACCAAAGATGAGCCATCTGAGCACTCAGACCAAGAATCCTTTGTTAGTTATCTTTCCATAAAATCAGCAAAGAGATTTATTTGACTAAATACTGAAAAAAGAACAGCCAGAAAAGACATGAAGGAAAGTGAATTAATGAAGTACCAGGTCTTCACTTTTGATATGTTAGTTGTTGGATCTGTAATGAAATGTGTGTTGACCACTTGTACAGGAGGAGCTCACTGCAAATAATTTGTCTTGTCATATACTGTGGAAGCCACAAAATGATCTGTATTAGCTACAGAGCACAAAAACAGGGACAACAAAGTTTTAACTGTTCCTAGCCAGGTACTCCAGACCTCAGTGCCCCAGCAGAGCTTGTTGCATCAGCTCAGCACAGAACATGACAAGACCTTGACTCCTCATCTCTCTGTTTCACTGGCCCAAATGTGTTAATAGATCTAATGCCATCTTATTTTCTCACTTTGGTTCTACAGAAGGTGACCAGACAACGAGCGTGAGGTCATTTTGGAAAAAGGAGAACTGCTGAGGTAAGGGTCATTGAAGAGGCAAGGTGCAAGAGTTCAGGATCTTGCCTCCTGGGAAAACTGAAGTTTGCACTTAGATTTCTACATTTTTACAAATTCCTTGTCATAAATTATATCTCCATCTTTTTAGCCCATTTATTTTATTTGCTAGAGTTCATCTCTCCCTAGTTTGGTGGGTAGGGAGAAATGGTCAACATTTGCAAAAGAGCCAATGTCATTAGAGATATGTAGGTAGAACATGCCACCATTATGGCCCATAATTGTCACATATAGTTGCAGCATCCTCTTCAGAGCTAAGTTCACTTTTTTCTGTGGAATAGAGATGCCCAAAGTTGCTGTAACCTGCTGCTGTAACTGCTAACAGCTGCAAAGCAAAGAGCAGCTGCTGCCCTACGGACAATGTCATGAGTTGTGCTTCTATGTTCCTAGACAGAGGTTGCAATTAGAGCTCTATGAAAGCTGTCATAGGAGTGGCCTCTCTGACAGGATCTCCAGAAGGATGAATCTACTTATTCTAGAGTCATTTTTTGACAGCAGATTTATCTCAGCTCAAAATTAACCATCAGGTCAAATCCCATAAAGTTGAATGATCCCCAGCTGTCTGCAACAAATTCTTCCTAGTTTTACTCCTTGTTTTGCTAACTGCACATTCCGAACATCTTTGCTCATTCTGAGCTCCAGTATATCTAGGTATGTGTTCAGAAGAGAAAGCTCTTATTTCCAGATGTAGTGGAAAAGTCCAGTTAGATTCTTCCACTGTAATATAAAGGATACTTGTTTTATCTGAAAAGGGCAGACTGGTCAGAGTATGCTACCTTAGCATCCAGGACTCTCTGCTCTAAATCCAAAACAATCTAGCAGAGACAGAAAGACTTCTGAATGCAGCCGTCATCCCCCATGTGCAAATACTCACCATCCCCGGAGCAGCAAAGATTGGCCATTTTGTGAGAGTGCCAAAGAGACAGAAGGCCATCTGGTGCTATAGACTAATCTAAAAGCAACGAAGTCAATACAGCCTGGTTGGTATACAGTACATAAGGCTCCCTTACAGACAGATTAGTCCCTGTAGTCAGGAGAGACTGGACATTACGTTATCTGCACTAGAGAAGCAAACACTGACATGCTGTAAGAGACAAGCTGGCAACAGAGCCCTCAGAAAGAGCAAAGAGTAGGAAGCAGATCACAGATAGATTTGTTTGGGATTAAGAATTTTGGGAAAAAAAGTGGCTGAATGTATTGGACCCAGCTGCAAATTGGTGTGTGTAAATTCCTGCCTATCATAACTTAAGACGTGTTATTATTTTTACAGGTGTTTTGGAAAAGCATAAAGTTGTTACAAAGATAATACGGGGTGAAAGGGAGTAAACTGTGAGATTCAAACTGAAAGAGTAAAAGGTGAGTGCCAACACATGCAATCACACCAGCATAACCCAATGTCTCAGTGGTCAGTTGTGTTTACTGCATTAAATGTGATAGTACCATGTGCTTATCTAAACATTCAGTACTGAAAGACAGGATATTTATACACACAATATTTTACTTTCCTGAGTGGGACAGCAGGATCGACTGCCATACTTGAGGGCTGAGGGACAATCAGTGTTGCACAAGCAATTAGGTGAAAGTGTGTCATCCATTGACTTGCAGACCAATAGTTTGCTTTCAATAACTGATAAATTATTTGCATTGACGACTATAAAATACTTTGAATAAAATGAGATCTATACATTGTAAGCTCTGCAAAGGAGCTAATCTGTAAAAATTCTTTAAACAAAGTCAGTAGTATAGCTGGTGAATAAGAGAGCTGACAGAAATGATGAAGGTTTCTGGTCCTTTGTCCAAACCCTTAGTAAAGAGCAAAAAAAAGAAGCTAAGTAGGCAAAGAGGAAGAGGAGAAGACAAAGTAGCCACACAGATCAAAAATGGTGAAGTAATAAGAAACAAAAAGAAAGAAAGCTGGTTGCTATGGCATGAGGTTATCTGTGGTGTGCCACAAGGTTCCATCTCCGGGCATCTGTTGTTTATCAACTATCTGGAAATTGTTTTGCTGACATTCCAAAACTATTCAAGTAGACCAAGACCAGAGAAACTGCGAAAAACTTTGGATGTCTTAAGCAAGTTGAGTGAATAGTAAACATGAGGGCAAATGAAACCAAATGCTGGCAAGTCTCTTTGGAACACTTTAAAGGAAATCACTGGAACTGCTCACTTTACTGGGTTCTAAACTGACTGTAGCTCAGAAAAAGACTCAACAAACACTGTACTAGATCAAAAAAGACTATTATTCATGAAGAAAAATCAAGCAGCTAGATGATAATAGAACAGAAATAAAATTACACGTGTCTATGTATTGCAATTTAGTTAACTAAAAAATCTCGTCATCCGGAACACTGCACAATTTTAATTACCCCTATCAAAAAGGTGACAGAAGAATTAACTGAGATAAAAAATAGTAGAAACACACTAACAGACTCTCCTGTGTTTGCCTTAGACAGAAGGCAATTAAGTAGGAGCGCACAAAAAGAATCACAATAACAAATAACATGCTCTCAGTACAAGAACAAGGGACCATGAACTGAAATGGAAATTTAGTAGCAATTTCAGAGCAGCAATAGGAAAATCTTTCACACAAAGCAAAATTATATATAATTATAATTATGATGTTAAATATTACACAACAGATAATTTCAACAACCAGTAATTACAGCTTTTGAAAGCACACTCTTCTACACAGCCAACCAACTCCCTGGCAATACACTGCCAGGCTTCTTGCAGTTTCTTTAGTATATCTAGTACTAGCTACTATTCAAGGTAGGACAATACGCCTTAGATCTGGTTTATTCTGGACACTTCTATGGACAATTACTGGAATAAAAATTATTAGTACTGTATAGAGTGCATATTGACATGGAAGCTATCTGTTGAATGATTTTATTTCAAAAGTTTGCTGCTTGATCTGTTTCCACTGTCGTGGTTTAACCCCAGCTGGCAACTAAGTACCACGCAGCTGCTCACTCACATGTCCCACCTCAGTGGAAAAACCCATGGCTTAAGAACAGTTTAACAAAGATATAAAGTAAAATATAGTAACGACAACAACAATAATAGTAATAATGAAGAAAAGGGAAAAAATAGGAATAAAACACAAGAGAAACAAATTCTGCATACTACAATTGCTCACCATCCACTGATCAACACCCAGCTTGTCCCTGAGCAGAGACTGGCACCTCCCGGACATCTCCCCACAGTTTATACACTGGACATGGTGTTCTATGTTATGGAGTATCGCTTTGCCCAGGGCGGGTCAGCTATCCTGGCTATGCTCCTTCCCAGCTTGTTGTGCAGCTCCTTGCTGGCTGAGCACGGGAAACTGAAAAGCCCTTGAATTAGGGTAAATACTACTTAGCAACAACTAAAACATCAGTGTGATATCAACATTATTCTCATACTAAATCCAAAACACAACAACGTACCAGCTACCAAGAAGAAAATTAACTCTATTCCAGCTGAAACCAGGGCACCATGTATTTTTAACCACAAATAAAAAGCAAGGAAACCAGTGGCATAGAACCCTTCCCTGTCTCATTATATTTCTAATTTGTTGTAGAAGAAGTGTTGCAAATTTCCTTTTCCCTGATAGGGGTTTGAGTGGAGGGGATGCAGGTCACAATGGGTATTTCTTTGACCATTAAGCTACTACTGTTGATAGCAGATAGCTTATTCATGTTACACATTCACTCACGCATTCACTCATAGTTACAAGTCAGAGCAATAGTAGGGACAACAACTCCACTTTATACTTGGAAGTTAAGGATCATGCTGAAGCATCAACGGCTTCTAAGCAGTTGTTCAGAAAGTCCTTCAGAGAGTCCTTTTGTTTCATGGGGTGGGCATATAACCCTGCATTCTTTTCATTCAGCAGCTACTGTGTCCCAGGATGTGGTCCAAGTTATACAATCCAGTATTGATGCCAGCATGTTCCTTGTATCAATTCAGCAGATTCAAGGTGCCCTGAGTTTATTGGTTCTTGCAAATTCCACATGACTACTTGTCTCCAGATTTTATCCTGAGCAAACTTTCACTAACTGCCTTGTCAGCACCTACTTTTCCCCTCCTTGGCTTGTAGATAGTTAACTTCCAGAGTTAACACAGGCTTATGAGGAAGTATTGATTCAATCAATCCTGCCTTGAATTTTGTGCCAAGGCTTATGAGTAGAAGCAGTACAAAGACACTTCTGTCCACCAAATCTAATTCCTGTACAGAGGAACTTCCTGCCTCCACATGCATTAGGGAAGTGTGGATATAAGCCAGAGTAGAAAAGGATCAGCTGAAATGGCATGAGGTGGTGGATCTATCACAATCCTTTTTTGCAGAAGTGTCCAAGTTTTCTCTGGAAAGTTATGTTCATGTCATGTCTTTAAAGTCTGTGGTATTAACACTTAGCCAAAACAGCCTGTCATATAGCATATCCTATACCCTAGCTTCCTGTAGTCACATCTTCAGGGCACTCTTCTGTGAAACAACTCATAAATTGATCATATTCCATATGCCCATGTAGCACATTCAATAGCGGTGGCCCTTTCTCCACAAATGCTGTGCAAAGTAATAATAAAAATGGAAATGTCAAAATATATTCATATTACTAATCTTTGTCAACAACTTGGGGTTTATGTTGTGTCCGACCTTACGTATCACTGCATTCATTAAGACCTGCAAACAGCAGGAAGTCTTGCTTAAATTTTACACAAAATCCATCAAACTCAATCAGAATAATTTAGGTTTCTGAAGGGCCAACCTAAAGGTTGCCTAAAAGATCAAAACTGAGACCTGACTTGTAAGTTAGACCCAGTTGCTCAGGGCCTTGATGAGTCATGTTCTGAGTATCATCAAGGACGGAGATTCCATTATTGTTCTGAGCCCCATTTCCAGTGTTAGTTCATTCTATGTTCTTTTCTATAGCCTTCTACAACATAGATTTCTCTAATCATCTTTCTGACTCCTCACTGAATTTGCTCCTACATGTCACAGAATCACAGCATAGATGAGTTAGGAAGTGTCCTCTGGAGGTCACCTTGTGCAATGCTCAAGCAGAGCCCCCTAGAGTTAGTTGCCCAGGGCTGTGTCCAGACGACTTTTAAATATCTTCAGTAATGGAGACACCACAACCTCTCTGAGCACCCTGTGTCAGCACTCTGTCACCCTCTCAGTTAAAAATGACTCTTTTTGTTCAAAGGGACCTTCCTGTATTTCCGTGGGTGCCCATCGCCTCTTGTTCTATCATTGGGTACCACTGGAAAAGAGCCTGGCTCTGTTTTCCCTGCACCTTCCCTTCAGGTTTTTGTATATATTTGTGAGATACCCCATATACACTGGTAAGATGCATATCATAACAAGGTATAAATCCCCCATATGTCCCCTACTAATGCAGTATGGGGCTAGCCTTCACCAGTACACTCGTGACGTATGGTTAAGGACCTGAATGTCGTATGAATACTTCTATGACTTCGTATGAATACGTCTATATGACCCCTTAGACACTCATAACCTAAACACTAAAGTCTTCCCATTAGCCCACACACATCTACTGGGAAATTCCCTGGAGCAATTAGAAAAGAACTATAGCCCATAGGCAAAATATGTACACATCACATATTCTGATGAATACCAAATATAATACTTGTAGTTTTAACATTCTTTGGATTGCTGTGATGACCTGCAAAAATGACAATCATGACTCACAACAAATTCTGAAAAAAAGACCCCAAAAACAGTAGTGCTTTACAATGTACTAGAATGTATTTGAGAAAAAAATAACCCAGCAAACTGTCTGTGGATTAACAGACTAACCAGCAGTACCTTCTTTCATCATTGTGTGATGTTACATGTGCATCCATGTGAAGTTTCCTTCTTCAGAATGACATCCCAGCAGTGTCTGTCCTTGAGTGACATGACAGGGATTTAGTGTAGAATCTGCCTTGGCCTATAAAAGAAGGAGGAATCCACCTCTGTTGATGGTGCCTTTTAGGAAAACAAGTGCGGAATCAGGCCTGTAAATTCGCACCCATGAGAAGGATATGCTAGCTGAAGTTGTAGAAGCAGAGAGACTGAAGACAAGCCTGCAAGGAAGACAGATGGTTCCTGTGTGGTCATGTAGAAGATGGCAAGAATTGTTGATGATGCAGGAGGAGAAGATGTAAAGAGAGAAGAGAGGAACATCTGCAAATATCCCCAATATTTGTGCTCCACAGCAGAGACTGGCAAAAAATGGATGTTCTTTCTCTGGTGTATTTATTAGTTACTTTATATGCAACTCTACTCTATAGCAGGAGGAAGGTACAAGATGAAAATGGAGGCAAAATCAAGACTGTGATATTACAACAAAAGTATACTGAACAAATATGTATTATGCTATGTGCAAGTTTGAAGAGGCATGTAAATCAGACAGAAATACAAAACTTTTTTCAAGACATTCCAAATTGTGCATCATCTTTAGCGCAAGTATGAGCCCACAGATGTATAAAAACAAACAGGGAATTTCATCTCTGATCTTTTGCTATATTCCTTTAGCTATTAAGTCAACAGGTAAGTAACATTTTCTTACAGAGTGTATAATAAACACAGGTCCCAGTTCTTTTAATTCTTTACCAAGAAACTGAAGGGTGTACTTCATAATACTGGTGGTGACATTAATGGGTGAGTGACACTGTACACCAGACATAACTAGGAGAAACAGATAAAAAAGAACAGCAGAAAATTTAGCAACCTAGTCAAAATGCTTATCCATGCTTTTAAAAGTAAAACTTTTTCTGTAACTGCTAACAACCACAATGAGCAGCAAGATGATATATGCAAGTGTTGATAATTTTGGTGGAAATTAATCTCGTATGAATTTTTATTTCTATTTTATATGTTTTTAAATGGATTTGCAGAAAATAAAAGCACAGGCATCTGTGTGTTTTTCCTTCACAGATTCAATACACTACCTGTGCAGTCTCTTCAGAGATGGGCAAAATTCAAGGAGTGGAAAAATGTCACATTTAACTAGGACTATGAAGATAGCAGTGAAGGACACTCCTCCAAAGCTGTTGAGAAAAAATTACATATATTTCATACTACTTTTTAAAAGAGTGTATTCTGAACTATACTGGTATGAATCCAGAGCTGTCCACTGAAGTTTTCTTGGTGTAAAGGAGAGACTAAAATCCAGGACTATCCCAAAGCATGCCTTTCATTTTGTAATTTTCTGGAGTGTAGGTTCCCAAACAATATACACTGGAATAAACAAGAAAATAATTCCAATACCAACAGTAGAGTTATTTGTGATATATAACTACAGGAATGAAACCAGAATCCTGTCCTCAGAACAACAAATATTCCTGCTGAGTCTCTGTTCTTGTGATGGAAACAGATGGTTGATACATCAAGGCCAGATTTCAATCTCAGCTGCAATCATGTAAGTCTGAAGCTGTTTTGTTGAAGTCTTTGCAAGGGCTTGTTTTCACAATAGAAAGTAGTCAGTGGCTTAAGGTATTCCCAATCCCTGGCTTGTTTTCATTGGCATGCTGTCCCCTCAGGGATTTGGGTTAAAATAGAACAGTTAATAAAACATGACTTTTTCAACTTGGATCAACTCCCTGATTTAATCCACAAAATTGACTCCCAACCACTAGCACCAGTAAAACTTGGAGGGTGATGTCCCATGACAAACACCAGAGCAACTGGGACAGGAATACTTAGTCAACAAACATGAAACTGCAACCTCAAGGAGGTTAGCAATGATCAGAGGGCTAATGCAGTGATGTAAAGCAAGAACTCAGGCTAGGAAAGGAAGAGAACAGTTAGAGGTTACTTTGATAAATTAGAGATTAAGTTAGAGGTTACTAAATTGTATATACCTGGTGAAATTTACCATGGCCGAGAGCTCATAGAGAACTGGATAAAGTAGTTTAAACCCATTAGCAATTATTTTTTACAACCTCAAGGATACAAGTGGTGCTAAAAGATTGGAAATAAGTAACCAGCATGCTGGCTTGCATAGGCATAAAGAAGAGTTGATAATAATTTTAACCCAACATGTGTATGCAGACCACGGGTGTGATGGGCAGTCATACTTTGTGTCACACATCTGTCCACCTGCCTAGTGTTACCACTGGTATTTTTGCAGCTGTGTCGTAAGACAGGTCAAGGAAACAATTTTTCTGAAAACTCTTCCCACTCCCTCTCTACTCCACTCCTCAAAGCTGCATTAGTTCTGCTGGAACAAGCCCTTAGCATTACTTAGCATGTGGCTGTGTAGACACCAATGCCATGCAAGAAAAAAGAACAAGCAAATGATGTGCAAGGAGGAAAACAGGACAGCCCAAGTTTATTTTGGTAACATAAGCACACGATCATACCCAGCATCTGGCCAGCCTAACCCAGCACACTAATAATCACAGACAATATTTCTAAGGCCAGGATCTCATAAAGAGAAAAGCAACAGCTACGATACACTTGTTAAGATTATATCAGGTCAGGCAAACCTAATTTCCACCTATGACAGGTACTACTTCGCTTAGCAAGGAGAGAAGTAGTACCTGTGCTATAATTAAATACCACTTATATTCTGCCACTCTTTTCTGTGACATTCTTGTAAGTCAGGTAAGGCAACATGGCCTGGACAACTAACTGCTGGATGGGCAAACACAGATGTTTCTTCTTTGTGATCAAAGCTAGAACACAGAATTATGAATCTGCATGTGAAATATGAACAAAATTAAATGAAAATATCACCATCAACATAGCAGAGAGGCATTTCAACATGATCACATCAGAGCAATATTCTAGTATAGTCAGGAGCTAGAAACAACAGACCTTCTTCATAATAATGTCAATTGTAACAGAGACATCAAGACTAAAAAAACTGACAGATTTATACTTGCTGTATTTGGCCAACTGGCATTTCTTCTTTTCTTGACTTGTAGTTCAGTTGTCTTCGAACTGTGCCATTGCTGGTATTGCTCCCCTGTGGCTGAGATTGTATCAATCATATCCCAAGGGAATTCACTAGAAAAGAACAAAAAATAGTCAACATGGAAGTAGGATTTCTGTTTCTTCCACAATAACTTAAACTTCATGTTTTAAGCAATAACTGAACTGACATACCCACTGGAGTCTACTTCTATAGCTATATACTTGATTATATTGAAATTTTATGGTTTAAATAAGACTTTTTAGCTGTTCTACTATTTTTAATTATTTTAACACATTTTGTCTTGCATACAAATAGGCATGTTTTTATCTATTAGCATTTAAAATAGCCATTGTGGTTGCTGTATTTATATAACTGATGTATTTATCCACTTGGAGAATTAGTTCTTTTCATCACATTTCTAAAATATCTGAGGAAATTTTATATAAAGTATAAGTAATACCATCCACTTAAACCTAGAGTGAACTCAAAGAATTTTCTAATCACTACTTTAGAAACGCTTGTGTCTGAAAATGCAGAATACCTCCTGAAATTGACATTACTTTGTTACCAAATTGACATGTGTTCCAAATCTGTGATATGATTATCTCTGTTTTTATATTTCTCAAAGGAATTTCAAATACTGTCTGTTCTTGCAGCTCTTAATTTTCTTTCTCTCAAATAATTCTCCATAGCCTTTCTGTATCAGCATAATTAAAGCTGAGTTTACTTTTGTTTGTTTCCTTGTTAAATCATCACTTAAATTCTAATTCCTTTAATATAGGATGGGTCAATCAGTCATTTTTGTTTCATGTTTCCTGATCTATCTTGGCAATTAGGTGCCATGTAGGCCTTATTTGACTATGGCACTGTTTAAAGCTCTAAACCTATTTGATCTGATTAATCTGTGAATCCACCTACATTTAAGCATTTTGCATATAAAAGACAACTAAATTTGAGTGGGTTTTTTTTAAATATAAATATCCCTACAGTAACAATTAACTATTCTAAGCTCCGCTGTAAAGAGAAAAGAAAATCAAAAACTCCCCTGATTATCACACTTCACTAAACCCATCAGCTACTTTCCCCTTTGGTTCCTTTGATAAATGCAGTAATCTGCAAAGGCATGACACAAACCAGTTGTGAGTAGCTAGAATTACTGTGGCTAAGAAAAAGATCACCATGAAGTTTCCACAAATGGTATAAGGATGATCAGATATAATGCAAAATTACAGATTAGCAGCTGAACACGTGTAAGGATACATGTTGTGTTAGATTTGTGTTAATTTTTGAAGTGGAACAAGCTACAAGATAACAAAGGTATCTCAGCTGAAGAGATTTTCACCAGATTTTAAAGTGTGCTGCTAAATATATCTCAGATACATAAAGGCTTTGCTAAATAACATGTTTTTATATTGCACAAATGCTAGACTCAGTAGAGTGACAGTGAATGATATCATGAGTCACATGAGATGTATTCAAACTGCTTTGAGTCAGTATGTTCCTGTCTGGTTATCATTTACCAAGCAGCTTTCTCACTGGGGTTGCTGTATTAGGTCTGAGTCATTTGTTGTGGGTGAAGTTTTGCATATGAAACTACCTCCAATACCAGAAAAAAAAAGTCTCCAACATGAAACCCAGAAATAAGTAATATGTATCATTCCTTTCAAAATACCAAGTTGTTAATTTTGTACTGGTACACAGTATTCTGTGTGATAAAAACCAAATTAATAAAAGGCCTGACAATTCCCTAGGGATTTTGTACTGTGAAAAAATACCCTCTCTCAGTTATAACAGCTCTATGAAAATAGCTTTCCTTTACTGTTTGATTTTGCACTGGTGTGTGTAGATGAGGAACCAAATTTTTCTGACTATCATTTCATATCACCTCTTTCTGCCCTGCATGTACTCGTGGTCTGAAACCTAGAAAAACGTTTGGTGACCAGGGCAACTGTGGTAACAAAACTCTGTGTCTGTCCACGCCCACAGCGCACAAAGCCTGCAGTGTTTTCCCGTGGCACAGTGGTGAGTATGGTCTGCAAACCTCTTCCATTTCCGTGGATCAGAATCTACCCAGGAGACCCTTGGGAGAGCAAGCTCTGACATTCTCACAGCATGTGAGCTCTGTTACAGATGCATGGCAGGGAAACTGAGAGACAACACATGGAGCTGACACAAGATGGGTGTTGATTCCAGGTAAAAAACACAGTTCCATGTTGATCAAATGTTGCCCAGTCACACCAAAGTGTGATTCTCACAAAGATGCCTAAGTGCACTCATGGTGTCTCCTTTACTAAGGATAAAAAAAATGGATGAAACCCAGCTCCCACTGCAGTCAGCTGGAGCTTTGGCACTGACTTAACTGAATCAGCATTTCACCCCAGAATATTTCTGTTGCAGGTTAGCAAGGACAATCAGGAGCTTTAAGCCTCTGTGTTCTCTCTAGTCTTCATTTGTCAAGAAGTTAGACTCAGTCTCATGAACAACTGCAGCTGCAGCATGCAGCTGGCACCACAATTTCTCACCCTGTTCCACTGACAACTCTAAAGAGACCAATTCAGTAAAATATTATTCACCGACTACACCAGTTTCTAAGGAATTTACTTGAAAAATGCATGAACTGCACCACCACTTAGTCAAGGCACTGATTATTGTGCTCACAAAGCTTTTTACTTTTACCAGTATTGCATCATTCTGTGTTGCATTAGTAAAAGAAAAACAATCCTCTGAACAGTTTTCTAACCATCAACCTGCTTTGCATCCTTTCCCTTTAACTAATGCCAGCAGAACTGGTATTGCCCATTTGCAAGGCAATATGAAGTTTATTGATAAGCATTTTACCTTAAGGTATCACACAAATCTCCCATGAAACACTATGTTTTAGCAGAGATGTGTTTCAGAATCCCAGGATTTCTCTCTCACACTGTTTTTTTTTCCTGTTAACTGGCCTATACAATACAGTATTTTTTTAATCTTGTGATTTCTGGTGTCTCCTGCAGACGAAGAGTGTGAGCACACTGCTATTTTTATGTTGCCTGAAGCCAAATAATTAACAATTATGTTGCACTCGGCAATTATACTGCACCATACATCTTTCAAGGGCTGTGCAAGCTTTAATCTGGCTTCATGAATGTCAGTTTTTACAACTTAAATCAGGACATGCCTGGTTAGTATTCTGAATAGAGCCCTTCCCTCTTGCCTACCCAAATCCCAGAAGTTCAGACAGGAATTATTTGAGAGATCCAATGGATAGTGCTACCCAAAAAGAGAGAAAACAATTTCAGAATGCAAACTTTCAGAATATTAAAAAGGCTCTCATTTTTATACTGTGCCTGGTTTTGTCAATGCCATTTTAAAAAACTTTTTGGAACAGTTTTTGTATGGGAAACTAACATCAACAAAAAAAATGCAAATAAACGTAGATTAAAATGGGTGAAAAAACCCCACCATCTCCCCAAGAAATAACAACAGAGAGGAGGGAAGGCAATTTACTTCACTGATTGTTTCTCAGTATATAGTTATTCTTGTAACAATTCAGGATGGCTTCACTTTCTGAGAGCCATTGACAAATTGGAGATACACTGATACCAGCACAACCAGGTGATCTCTTTCATGTGAAGTACAAACCCAGCATCTGACCCACTAACAAGTTCCCTCAACATTTTGGGTAATGGTAGCAGTGGAAACAATAATATTAATTATTAGTAAGGGTTGGGTTTTTTCACCTGAGTTCTTTACAATTATAAATAATATAAACATAAGGATAGGAAAAATGCAGTACTGTTCCTAAAAACCCACCCACAAACCCAGTCAATTTAAAATAAACATATTTTTAGAGTTATCAAAGGAAATTTCAGATTTTGCCTTAATTAGCAATTCAGACTGATGGTAATTTATCTCTCCAGGTACTCCTGTTTACTGCGTAAAGGAACCTGTGCCATTCTCCATACACCTAATGTTATACACTTCAATAAACAGTGAATAGTTAATGAAGTTGACAGTTAAGTTAGTGGCTTTAGATCTCCAAGCTGATGTTGCATTGAGATTAGTGGGGCATTTCTGACTTCTCAGAGATGCAACTGCAAGCTTGCAGAAGAGTAAAAGAGCTTCCTTGCAATGCTTGGTATCTGATTTCTATTTTTGCCTCCTGAGGACTCCATACAGTTCTGGCACTGCCAGATTTTAAACAGATGAGGGTCACATATAAACTGGAAAAGAAGGGGATGGAATTTCAGAGTTTTTCTTTGTAACTAGACAATCAAGTTCTCAGTTATTCCAAAGGGTTTTAATGTGAATGAGACTGAAATCCTTACAGCTGATTTTTGCTTTAATGAAAACATAAATTCTGGAGCACAGATGGCAGTTGAAAAAAAAGAAGAAAAAGAAACAGCATGACAACCTACTGTAAGGTAACTCACTCCAGTCCTTGGATAAGGGTTATTTCAAAGTGTTTTCCAATAGTGCTATATATTACTAACAGTTCCATTGTACCTGGAAGTGTGATGAGACTAATAAATAGCCTTTCTACGAATCAAACACTTTTCAAACTGACTCTTTGAATGAAAACTTCTATGCAGATGCAATTTTTATGGTTTCTGGGGTATGTTGTAGGGCTCATTTAATTCCATACATTTAGTTTTATATTGTCATTTATTTTACTTTATTTTATTATTTTATTTTATTTTATTAAAAACAAAGCAGAGTTAAAGTACCAGGAATATTATTTTGCCTCTTTTGAAAATCTGAAATAAGAGGTGTGAAATTCTGCCATTCTTACTCAGTTGTTACACTTTCAAACCTCAAGAATCCCTTTTTTGCTTTGCTTTAAAAGCCAGACTTGTCCAAACCATTTGCAATCACAAAGTTTTCCAGACACACAGGTTGGAAAACTAAAGTGCTTTTAACAGCTGTGTCCCAAGTTCAGAATATAGGTCTCTGTGTGCCTTGTTAGCCCTGAGGAGGGAAGCAGGGACTTCAACGTTTTGGCTATGTCTTCCACTGTTTGCCTTTTACTGTCACAGCGGCTGCTGCTGCTGTTGCTGTGGATGACATCTGATGTTGACATCAGACTTTTGGGAGATAGAACAGACTTTCAATATCCACGCTCAGTCAGTGGGAGAAAAAGCTTTCACAAGAGGCATCACAAAAGGAGAGAATCTGCTTCTCCTCCTCAACCTTCCATCACCTCTCCTGCAAACACCAAAAAGCTTCAGAGGAAGGCAGGCTAATGAGTCACCCCTGAGCCCCACTTCTTATTAATTTATGCTCTATCTTAGGGGAGTCTCTCTCCAAGCACAACTGATATTGTAAATAAATCATCTTTATTTTGCACGAGTCATATTTATTGAAGTAATTCTAAATATTGTAAGCAAGCAACCACATGCTGACATTTTTTTGTTATGTGAACAGAGAAGGACTTGTAGGTGATGGGATAGCTGGAGGCTGTCTTGGGCACAGAGATCACAAAATGGTAATTTTCAATTCTCCAGAAAGTTAGGAGAGGGGTCAGCAGAAGTGCTACCTTGGACTTCCAGAGGGCAGACTTTGGCCTGTTTAGGAGCCTGGTTGACAGAACCCCTTAGGAGACAGTCCTGAAGGACAAAGGAGTCCAAGAAGGCTGGACATTCTTCAAGAAGAAAATCCTAAAGGTGCAGGAGCAGGCTGTCCCCATGTGCCAAAAGATGAGTCAGCAGGGGAGAAGACTGGTCTGGTTGAACAGAGAGCTGGTAATTAGGAAAAAAAAGGGAGAGCTTATGACCTTTGGAAGAAGTGGCAGACAGGAGGACTACAAAGATGTTGCGAGGTTATACAGGGAGAAAATTAGGGCCAAAGTCTAACTAGAACTTAATCTTGCTACTGCCATAAAAGACATTAAAAAATATTTCTAAAAATATGTCAGCAACAAAAGGAGGACTAAGGAAAATCTCCATCCTTTCCTGGATGTGGAGGGAAATATTGTGACAAAGGGTGAGGAAAAGGCTGAACTACTTAATGTCTTCTTTGCCTCAGTTTTTAATAGCAAGACCAGTTATTCTCTTGGTACCCAGCCCCTTGATGTGGAAGATGAGACTGGGAAGCAGAATGAAGCCCCATAATCCAAGGGGAAATTGTTAGTGACCTGCTACACTACTTAGACATATACAAGTCTATGGTGCCAGACAGGATTCACCCGAGGGTCCTGAGGGAGATCGTGGAAATGCTTATCGAGCCACTTTCATTTCCTAGCAGTGCTGGCTAACCAGTGAGGTCCTGGTTGACCAGAAGTTAGCAAATGCAATGCTCATCTACAAGATGGTCTGGATGAGGGATCTGGGGAACTATAAGCCTGTCAGCCTGACCTCAGTGATGGGGAAGGTTGTTGGGCAGATCATCACAAAGCCATCACAGACCAGGCACAGGACAATGGGCCATCAGGCCTGGGTAGGATGGGTTTATGAAAGGCAGGTCCTGCTTGACCAACCCAATCTGTTTCTGTGACATAGTGACCCATCTAATGGATGAGGGAAAGAATGTGGATGTTGTCCACCTAGACTTTAGTAATGCATTTGACACTGTTTCCCACAGCAGTCTCCTGAAGAAAATGGCTGCTCATGGCTTGGATGGGTGCACTCTTTGCTTGGAAAAAAACCATCTGGATGGCCAGGCCCAGAGAAAGGTGGGGAATGGAGTTTTATCCAGTTGGTGGCCAGTCACAAGTGGTGTTCTCCATGGATCAGTGCTGGGGCCAGCCCTGTTTAATATCTTTATCAGTGATGAGGGGATCAAGCACACCTTTGCAGGTGACACTAAGTTGGGCAGGAGTGTTGATCTGCTGGAGGGTAGGAAGACTCTACAGAGAGATCTGTACAGGCTGGAACAGTGGGCCGAGGCCAACTGCATGAGATTCAACAAGGTGAAGTGTTCAGCCCTGCACTTCGGTCACAACAACCCCATTCAACACTGCAGGCTTGGGGAAGAGTGGCTGGAAAGCTGCCAGGTAGAAAAGGACCTGGGGGTGCTGGCTGACAGCCAACTGAACATGAGCCAGCAGTGTGCCAAGGTGGCCAAGGAGACCAAGGGCATCCTGGCCTGTATCAGAAAGAGTGTGGCCAGCAGGACCAGGGCAGTGATCATCCCCATGTGCTCAGCAGTGGTGAGGCCCCACCTCAAATGCTGTGTTCAGTTTTGGGCCCCTCACCACAAGAAAGATGTTGAGGTGCTGGAGTGTGTCCAGAGAAGGGCAAAGGAGTTAGGGAAGGGTCTGGAGCACATGTTCTATGAGGAGCAGCTGAGGGAGCTGGAGGTGTTTAGCCTGGAGAAAAGGAGGCTCAGGGAGACCGTATTGCTCTCTGCAGCTGCCTGAAAGAAGGGTGTAGACAGACAGGGGTGAGCCTCTCCTGTAACAAGAGAACAAGAGAAAAAGTCCTAAAGTTGTTCTAGGGAAAGTTTTGATTGGATATTAGGAAAAATTTCTTTACTGGGAGGGTTGCCAGGCATTGGAACAGACTGCTTAGGAAATGGTAGAGTTGCCATCCCTGGGGTTATTTAAAAGATGTGCAGATGTGGCACTTGGGGACATGGTTTAGTGATGGACTTGGCAGTGCTGGTTTGGTGGTTGACCTTCATGATCTTTTCCAACATAAGCAATTCTATGACTATGATTCTCATTCTTTCCAACCGAAAAGCTGCCTACGTCAAAGGAAGAAAACATTAACAGAAAAAAAAATACTGGTAGCCCTGTAACCCACTTGAGTTTGAAAAAGTTAAACGGAGAAATACCACAAGATCATCTTTACTGTCCTATACTTTTTATGTGAAAATGGGTTAAATACAGGACTTATTGAGGAATAGAAGTTTCCAGAGAGCTTGATGCTGCAATCCTTATGTCTGTTGTAGAGAATCTGCCTAAGAGACACTTGCAGTGGATCAAGTAATTTGTATCTATGAGTGTTGTTCAACATAGGAGCTGCTAGAGTCTGACAAAGCTCTGATTTCTCTATTATTAAAGCTAAAAAAGCAACCACTGTAAAACAATTGAGTTTGCAAATGTTAACTCTTCTTTAACCACATTAAGTGTTAATATGATACTGAGCCTATCTGAGTTGGAGGGCTTCGTAATATTTCTGTAAAACATTAAACACACTTCAGCAACATAACAATGCTTGTTCTAATAAGAATGAACAGAATTAGGCACAACAAGGAGTAAGAAAAGCGAGTTTTTGCAGCAATATGGTAAGCATATGCTCCATCCTTTCCAAAATGCCATTGTGCAAGCTATTTGGTGGGGTAGGCTGCTGGTCTGGTGTCGATGGCTGCAACAGATTTATTGTCTTTCAAACTTATGTCAGCTGCAGCAAAACAAAGAATTATGTCAGTATGTTAAATTACAAATCTTTTTCCATTTTCAAAAAATATTTCAGCACTAGTCAAAGTTTCAAGTCCTCAGATATTTTATACCTCTCAATTCATCTATTCCTCTTCAGTACTCACGCATGTATTTCCAGTCAGGACAGGTGCACAGTTCTGCTGCATATCATTCAGTCTAAATATTCAACATTTGGTGATAAGCCAAAGAGACCATTTTAAAAATTTTCTTTCCAGAGGAAACTCTCTCGTTTTCTTTTGAGAGAGAATAGGAATGAAAGGGGAATCCCAGAAATTCCCCTCCCATTAGCTCTGTGCTTTAAATATTATTAACACTTTCATTTTCTCACTCCTACTCTCAGCATTTGAATCTGGGTCATAACAGCATGCCTACCCTCCGGTACCCTGAGTGGGTGGCTGTTTTGGCTGGCGCCAGGGCATACTTGCTTTGTGACACAGAGTGCCCTTATGGTGACACATACCTGTCCTTTTCAGTTGCTTTTTATATGGGTTTTTTTTTAACCAACTTGCTTATTATAAAAGACAGACTAGAGAGCAGAATTTGTGTTATTCAGTATTCATAATGTTTTAACAATGTGTGAAAGGAAAACCTATGAAACATTTTAGTATGTTCTTTTCACAACACTGGATTATTCCCTACGGTATCTTCTCTTTTCTCTTACCAAATATCTTTTCCTTATTAAAATACTTTGATACCCTCAAATACAACAATGCACGCCTGAAGTCTCAGTCTGGGTATCTAGTACTAGATTCTTAAAATCCCAAATAAAGAATCTGCAGAGCTAGAATTAAATTGCAGTAGAAATTAAATTCATTTAGTGCCAGGCTGCTTATGTAAAGAGAGTGTCAGAGCTATAAGACCTCCTACATGAAAAGAAAAGAGGGACCAAAATAATTATGTGAAAGAAGCACAATCTTCAAATTTCCCTGCCAGCAGAAAAACAGAATCTAGCGCTGGTACATAAAAGGCTTAAATGATGTGCAGCATCATGACCTGTAGATTTACACCTTTCCAAGCAAGTGAGGTTTCCTATACGTGTGTCTAGTTGTAATGCTTCTTTCTATCCTGTTTGAGGGGTGGAAAGACTCTGTGAGCAAATAATTCTGGACTTTCAGAAAAGGTGCAGAAAGATGAGAAGCTATTTTTCTGAACTAAAACATCTACCATTCTGAGTGCGATTTCAATGAAGATAAAGAAGAGAAATTATTCTACATGGTTCTGTTCCCAGCTGTTGTTAAATGATCATTAATTAATTGGCAAATATTCTAAACAGCTGCTATTTTAAAAGTTCTATAAAGTCATTACCAACAACCTGTTCAAAGTAGTTCACACCTAAATTTTTTTAGCTAACATACTGAGTAGAGACAAATTGCTCGTGTAGTTAAATACAATATTGTTATATACAATATTAAAACAATCCTAAAATTATATAAATATATGTATACAGTTTGCTTTTTCTACTATGGCCACAAAACAAAAGCAACATTTGCAACCTGGGTAATTAGCACCAGGGCTGTTCTTTCTAAATTACAAGTGAGTATCTCTACGCCATCCTTTTTCTTTGCATCTAATTAAGGCTAATGCATACTGCCCTACAAGAATTTGCAAGCTATACCGAGAAATAATGCAGTGTTAGTTTTGTAATTTAGTGCACAGGACACATTTGTGCTAAAGCTCTGTAA
This sequence comes from Atrichornis clamosus, assembly GCA_013400975.1. Taxonomy (NCBI): domain Eukaryota; kingdom Metazoa; phylum Chordata; class Aves; order Passeriformes; family Menuridae; genus Atrichornis; species Atrichornis clamosus. The sequence continues at coordinate 51,350 of WBMZ01003467.1, read as the reverse complement.
ACTGGGCCCGTGGTCAAAAGGAGCAATTAGCACTTTGTTAGTATGCAATGATGTACTAATCTACACAGTCCCCAAAAGCAATTGTCTATTCCTTTTGCCCTCATGTACAAATTTTCTACAGTATGTACCACTCTGCCCCTAAAACAGCCCATCACAGCACAGTTACTGTAAAAGACGGTTTCCTGTGATTAGAATCTAGGTATCAATTAGAATTCGTTTATTGGAAAAAAACCCATGTTGTTCCATTAACCCCTTTTTCTGTGTTGAGAGCTGAATCGTTCTCTGAAAGTGTTAAAAAGTTGTAACTGTTCTATTAAAGAGCAAATGAGGGTCAAATTTAGGTGACAATATTTCCATCTGAACCCCGTCTAAAAGTTGCTTCTAACTCAAAATAAACTGTTGCAAGCCACAATCTCCAGAAAAATAAGCCTGGTGCTAAAAGTAGCCAGATGGTAAAAATCAGAGAAACTATCCATAACACTGACAACTGTGAGTGGACTAACCCTAACATTCTGTGAGTGTTCCACATCCCCCTCTTGTGGCTGCTATGTAAAGGATGTGAGTCTATCAAGAGTACCACTTAAATTAACATTTAATATATATGGCCTTCATGATAGTCACCAGAGATGGTTCCCAGTGATGGCTACAAAAATCAAGCAAGAAAGCAAGGCCGTATATTGCCAAGTGTCTGAGAGTGTTAGATGCTTGTTGTTAAAGGCCTAGTTTCAAAGGCTATTTTTCAAAATTCAGGCTCATTAAAAGGTATCTCAGCTGTGGCAAACAGCAGCCAAAACACCTTCAGCCACTAACCATTTTGGAAAATCTTGGCAGTGCAATATCTACCTACCCACTAAGGGGGTACAGGCTAAGCATCCTCTCCTCCCTGTATCAGTTGCCTAGAAGCAGGCTAATACTACAGTTTCATATTTACCCAGTAAAACACAGAAGGCTGACAGTATCTACCACGGGGTTAGAGTTTCCAAAAAGGATATGGAAAGGTGTTAGCTCCTCCAGACTAATATTGAAATTTAATCCTCAAGGTAAAGCAGAAAATACAAAGGAAAGCTCTATGAACTGACAGCACAATCAATTACTTTAACAGAATGAACCTTCATGGGGACCTCTAACTAAAAAGATACCCTTGATAGTCACTGCCCACATAGCTGTCTCTGATATTATGCAAAAGAGCTCTTTGGCTCTTCAGACTACAAGAACAATGGGCACACTCTGGGATTTGATAGAAGAAAGGGAAGAACAGTGAAATGGTTTGTGTAAAATATCATTACATCTGTATAAATTAATATATTCCTTCTAACCTTCTGAAAGAAATAAATTAGAGATGATGTTGGGATGAGACTATTTAGATAGTCTCATCTATAGTATTTATATAGAATACCCTGACATTACAAAAATTATTAATGGATCTGTTACACAGCAAAATGGTTCTACTAAGGTCACATCAACTACTTGTCCACCTCATTCAATTCCTTGTGCAAGCAGCAGTACCTGATTCATTTGATTTCCTCCATCTGTCTTTCTGTTTCCCCAGTTCAGCACTCCAGGACACCACCTTTTGCGAAGAATGCTTTAAATTTGCTCTGGAAAGAAAATATAGTAGCTTGGATGTTATCCAACAGGGCTAGGCATAGAGAAGATTTCTTTGCTTGTTTGCTTTTAAGCTGCAGAAAGGTTTATGCAGCTATCTGAAATATTTGTAACAGTACTGAATTAGTTCTCAGTTACTTCATTTAGCTTTCATTGTCAATGAGTTTTGTAACAGAGCAGTGGTAGGTGAGGAGTAGATAATATGTTAACAAGAAGGCTGTTCCTGTCTCTACTTAGTGTCAGCACCTGCCATTTGGGATTCTCTCCAAAATTTGTGTTCCATTTGTGAGAATACTGAAAAACAGTGGAGAGAGTTACTGAGAATTCTATTTCTGCTTGTCTAAACTTACATTTCTGGACTTAGCAATATAATAAAGAAAAAGAAATGAGCATAAGGAACTGTAGTTTTCAGATATGTTATCTGCAGTAGACAGCAATAAGATCCTGCCAAAGATTCAGGATTTGAACATGTTGTTTAATATTCATGCAGCAAAATTTAAACTGATTATGTTCCAAAAATATTTTTTAAATATGACTTTGCTGAAAATTGTGAATTGCTCATCTGCTTAATATTTTTTAATTTAAATAAAATAACAAATTTTAATATATGTTGCTATCATGCTGTTATAAATATTGGAAATGATTAACACTGAAGAGTATTAAAAATTTAAACTGTTTCACCATCTGTGCTGTTTGTTTATTTTTCACATTTCATTCAACTTGGACAGTGAAAATAGATTAATTTGTTTTTCTCTTTCACTCTTGTGTGTTAGCATAATGATTCAGTGTCTTTGCTACAAACACTGCAAGGGTATATTTATCTCCAAACTGCCTTATCCAAAAATGCTGTTCTCATATAGTCATAAACAAATAAATAAATAAATAAAAAACCCAAACACAAATAATTTGACTTTATTAAAACAATTATATAATTAGCTCATTGTTTTTATGTTCATAACTTTTCCCAATACAATACAGGCAAACCTGGTTTTACACAGCTAGAGTATATCAATCTGATGTACTTCACAAAACTCCTTTGCAAAAAGTTTGTCAGCTAACCAGGAGAAAGGATGCCTGAAGTGTGATGGTAAGGTGCACTTGTCTTTGGTGAGGCACTCTATGTTACTTTTATCTGATGAATGGAAGACAAGTGTGAATATATTTTTGTAGGTCTACCTTCCTGCAGAATATCCTGCCCACATGATTGTTGTAATTAAAAAGCACTAGACTCTTCAGCTGCAAAATCACTGAAGGTGGAAACAAGTTTAAAGATCCAGATTTACCACAGAGAAGAGTGATTCCAGCTCTGCTATCCTGTTACAATTTTGCTGTTCAGATGAAATATGTCAGAGGCATTCTTCTTCCATCTTCTTAAAATGAAGAAAAATCTGGAAAACTGAATCCTAAGTTGATGTTCCCCCTCACAAAGAGAGATCACATCCCCAGGCCATTTAAACCCTCAGAACCTGACAGAGGAGCCACTCCCCACTGAATCGCTTAAATTGTAGCATGAAAACAAAAAATAAATCTGTTTGATTAGAAGCAACACTTTATTTGTTCCATGTTCTCAGGCACAATGGCTAGAGAACACTGGCATCTCTAAGTTGGAGTAGATTCCATGCATTCCTCATAAAGTATTTCCTGAATCATGCCACAATCATCCACATTTATTGATCCCAAGCGTGGATTCAGTGAAAAGATGCAAGCCTGAGATCTTTGTTTTTTCTCAAAGTAAAACAGAATAAAACCATTTCATATAACGCAAAACTTCAGATTCATAGCATTCTCTACTTACCTCGTTATGCTTCTCCTTGACAATTTTCAGCAGCCATTGCAATATAATCCACTCATTAGCCACAGCTTTCTGAATTTCAAATGAACTTTTTATCTATAGTAAAAGTAATGGAAAAAAGAGGACTAATAACTCTTTTTCTTGGCAATTTACTCTGCGGGTCACAGTGAGCAGAGCAAAACAACCACCACTCCACTCACACTCCCCCCAGTCACATCACAGTGAATCGGGATAACATGAAAGACTAAGGAATAAAAAAGAAAAAAAAAAAAAAGACTTAGAAGGAACATCTGAAAACCTTTAAAAATGACGTATTTGAATGTGATAGAGAAATGAAGAACAGGTATAAACAAATTGGACTTGTCTTACATATGAACTTGACCAGATAGATTTGTTTTATCTTTCATTTGCCCTTGAATTTTGACATTGCCCTTGCATGCTAATTGCCTGGGATTTGAATGGTCTGACACAAAACATTCATGGTAGTCAGTTTTGCTAATAGTTCCCCACTCTTGTTTTCAAGAAAAAAAATCACACTTTTCAGAGACATAGTTTTCTTATTCATTTTCTCAGGGGGGACTAAAATGTTCAGTCCTTTATTCCTTAGCTTTGATGAGTCTGGAATGGATTGTGAATGTGATATTGCAAATTGGCAGAAAGATGTTATTTTGTCTGAATTTTTGAATCAGCCTCTCTCAAAGAGTCTAATCAAACCTGTCACTCTTATGAAGACTGACATGGCCAACAAGTGTGCTGCTGAACTGTAACCTGCCAGACTTAGCAACTCCTGCCATAAATGCAATTGTAACCCTGGATTTTCTATTGATCCCAACTTGGTTTTGCTGTAAGGTGACTTCTGTAGCTGGACCGCATCAATATTTCTGTCAGAAAGGTTACTGCATGTGTTGTTCATGTCCAATTTACAAAACGTTGAAGTGAGAATAATGGGGTTATTTGAACATTCATTGTTGAACAGTGAGAAACAAGGTATTTACCGATGTCAAGGAAGACTCCATATGTGCTCAGACACCAGCAAGTGCAAAAGTAATTCATCTATCCTTCCACAAGCACTTGGAAAAGCCTTTTTCATTCTTAGCTCAAAAGAGCCTTAGGCTCAAAAATAGATGGTCAAATACTCTTAGAAACTGCTATTCAGAACTAAGCTGTGCTTTACCGTAATTCATATTACAAAATGAGTGATTTTCATTTTCTTCCTCTCCATGGGTATGGCTTGTGAACACATATCCCCTTGTTCTCTCTCTCTTCTCTAAGAATGTTGCACTTTTCCTGCTGCCTTCAGCAGCATAGCTTACACTCGATCACAGCTGGTCATTTCAGGGCACTGGGAAGATCCTGAATTCTCCACCCAAAACTAAAGGTTAGATTTTTAAAAGAAATATGAGAAATAGCAAGCAGGTATCACTGAGTTTAGGGGGGCTTGAATAGCTAAATCACTTCACCTCCAGTAGTAATCCAAGACTGGAACTTGGGAAATTTTTCTCAGGCAACACCCAGTAGGGAATTTTGTCTGAATAGGGATGTAAGAACTGGATATTTACACTACCATCCTTGACTAAATCTGAATGGTATCAGACCTGTTCCAAGGGCTTGTTTGCTACATTATATTTCCTGGATGTGAGTAAGCAAGAACAAAGGAGTCTGTATAGAGTGAACAGAATAAGTTAAAAAAGAATAGTGTCTCAGCAAGTATCTATGGGTATGAAGGCTATAAAAATAATATTAAAGAACTAAATATTTCCCAATCAATCCAGTCAAGTACCTCTTAAAAAAAAAAAAAGAAAAAAGAAAAAGAGAAAAAAAAAGAGAAAAAGCTCTCTTTTTTTCCTCAGCTGTGGTGGTGCAGCACCTGCCATTAGCTGTGGTGGTTCCTATTTTCATATTGTCTGACAGTAGCAGTTGGACTGAGCCAGAGCCAGTGAGGCCGAGAGGCAGACTCCCTGCTTCCACAAAGCTGAATTTAATAAGATGAGAACAGTATGCCAAGATGGTGAACTCCCTCCCTAGCACTTATCATGACACTAGTCACTCAGCAGGGCCCTTATTGCAGCAGTAATCTGGGTGAGCCTGGCAGAGCATCCTGCTTACAAGTTCAATATAATAGAACAGCAGGGCACTGGAGGCCTGGCAGAAAAGCTTAGCAAAGTTAAAGCCTATTACGCTATGCTTGAAAAAAATGGCTCTCAAAATATTATATGCCGAGCAAAAATCTGGACATTCCAAATGCAGTGACATACTAAGCCTCCTCTATAATGGTGCACTCATTAGTCTATAGACACAAGCAACATGGATTTAAAAGTCCATAACCTGAATGGAAATGGATATGCAAATTCGTCCTGTCCTTCTGCTTGGCTTGAATTTAATAGGTGACACTAGAGCATAATATATAGATAGCGAAAACAAAACTTGAATCTGCTCTGGGCTGCATTAAGTTGAAGTTAGAAAATCCCCCTCTGCATTTTATTTCCCTTATATTTTCACAAATAACAAAAATCATTTGGAAGTCATTACCCATCTCACTTGTATATACTGGTATGTGAACATGAAATCTCAACCCTGACAAGACCTGTGGCAAGGAAACTGTATCAGACACATCCTTAATATAGCAACATATGACTGCATGCCCAACAGCATTTAAATTAAAGAAGAATAAATATTTTTGTGTGAGCAGTTCACAATAATATCATAAGTCAGGCTGGTTTTCACTGGATTATTATTTGATTGAACATTTTAAATTCTGTTTTACTTCTTTCCCTATTTTTAGCTTCAGTGCTGTCTATTATAGTATAGAGTTGAAATTAAACAAGAATGTGCTGATCCAACTTTGAAACATGGTCCTTAATTTGAATGGCACTTTGGAAAGAGAATTTTACTTGTTAGGAATTGCCAGAAAAGTCTTTCTATCTGGTCAAAAGGCCACAATGATAAACTCCCCTGAAATGAATTCTAAAATGATAAAAGAGATAAAAAGAGATGGAAAAAGAAGATGTAGGCATATAGTTCTCTGCATAATACATCCACTCGTAATGGGAAGAAAAGTGTTTCACCTGGCCACTTTTAAAAGTCAAGCAGGATTTCATTTGCCTAAATGCAAGCCCTTAAAGCCATATGACATGCCCTTGGGTTTTCCAGATAGTGTATGTTCACCACTCCAGAAAAGCTGGTGTCTCCTGTGGTTTCTGCACTATGTATGTCCCACATACAATAGAATTGCATGCCTTTCCAGCTGGAAGGTGCCTCAAGAGGTCTTCAGTCCTCTGCTCAAAGGAGGGTTAACACAGCATTCAGATGATATTGCTCTGGACTTTGTCCAGCTAGGGTCTTGAAAACCTCCAAGGATAGAGGTTCCATAATTTCTTTGAGCCCCTCTTTCAATGCTTAATTATCCTCATAGTGAAACATTCTTTTCTTATTTCCTATAAGCTATAACCTTCCCTGTTTCAATTTATAGCTCTCATTCTCCCACTATGCTTCTTAGCAAAGAAATTATGTCTGCCTTCTTAAAAACCACCTCTTAGGTATCAGAAAGCTGCTACTGGATGCCCCACACCTTCCCTAAAAAATCTGCCTCTCTAAAGAAGCACAGTCCCTTCAGGTTCTCCAGACAAGGTATGTGCTGCAGCCTCCTGACTATCTTGGTATCTCTCTGCTAGACTTGTTCAAGTTTACCACCATTTTCCTTGTGCTGGGGAGCCCAAAACTGAAGGCAGTATTCCAGATGCAGCCTCAAGAAGTGGCAGAGGGGGATAATCATGCTTTGATCTGCTGGCTACACTCCTGAAATCTCCCAGTGTGGTTAGACTAGTGCCCACCAGGATGCCCAGGTCCCTTCCAGAATCTTTCAGTGCTAGGGTGGCAATCCATATAAACCAGGGTTAGTGATCTAGTGACTTTTTTGAATTGCTTAAAGAAGACTTCATCTATTTCCTAATGTTGATCACATGATTTGTAACAGATTACCACTACAGTGTTGCTGTTACAAGCCTCTCTGCTGATCATGACCTACAAGTCCTTAGTCACCCTACCTACTGTTCCACAAAAGAGGTCAATACATCCAGGCTTCTTCCTCGCATTGATAACACCTCTCTTCCTAGTCTCCACTGCCTGTTGTTCCTAAAGGACTTGTATGTTCCTTACAGTGCAGAGATCCTGCCACATCTCAGTTATTCTTATGCTGCCTTAGTTCTGCACCTGCACACAGAGCTCCAGCTCCTCCTATTTGCTTCCCAGACTGTGTGCATTTGTGCACAAACACTTGAGGCAAACCTTCTTTTAACCTGTCTTATCCTTCCTGAGGGCTCTCTTGTTCCTGTCACCCTGTCCCATGTATTTACTGCCCAGACTTCTCTTCCCTCACTTATCTGCAAGCTGTCATCACCATCCCCTGACGTACCTGGTTTAAAGCCTGTTGGCAAAGATCATATGTGTGGATATTTTGGATACTCTAGGGCACCTCAAATGGAGAGTACTTGCGTTTAGACAGTTAAATCCCGCCTTTAGTGTCTGAGTCCAAGACTTACAACTGCTTCTGTCTGGTCATGTCTATTTCTCATCTCATCCTTCCAGTCTCTACCATTTTATTCACCATTCAGACAGAGGAACAGGCTTATGTGTTTTTTATAAATCTACAGAAAGAATATTTTAGATGCAGATTTTAGGACTGTTTTTGAGAAAAAGCCTCAAAAATGAAAGAAATTGACTTCTTTTAACAGAAGCTAGCTAAGAAGTGTTCAAGCTTCAGTGCAAATATAGCAAAACCAGCTAAAATATTCCTACCCTAGGACAAGGGTCAACAGTGTTTGACAGATGTAATAAACACGGCAGCTAGCAAAATTTTAGGTAACACACAGCACTTAGTCAAGGTGCCTGAGTGCACTAATAGCCAAAACAGCCCTGGTCTGCCTCAGCTGGAGCCTCTGCACACACCCACAGGTCCAGAAGGTCTACTTAAGCTCAGCCCTGAGCCTTTGTTTCTTTCCTAAGCTTCTCTAGAGGAGTGTTGGTTTTAAGCTCAGCTGCAGCTGTGTCCCTGTCTGTCAATGCATCCAGCTGACCTTATGGACTGGCTTCCCAGCTTGACATGGGGTCTGCCTGGCAATTTCTGGACCTGGCTCTGACCTGCAGACTGACTTCCTGGCTGGACCTCAGACCTGCTTCATCACCATGAACTTTTCCAGTGATTTCAACTCTTGGTTGGGCCTGGCTACTATCTCTGGGCCTGCCCTGCTCAGGTACCACGTGGTGGGCTCTGGCTGATGAGACCCCTGTGCTGCTGGGCCCTTGCTCCCTTCCCTTTAGGGGCCCTCTGGTCCTTGCTGGTCCCTGATGAAAACTATAAAAATGGTTAATGCGCTAAGCACGTAGTCCAAGTATTACTGTGAACACAGCAGAGGCAACACTTCGAATTTTACTGCAAAAGAGAAGCTTTCAAAAACATCACTTGCTTCCTTTTCAAGTTTTCCCCTACAGTTCTAGGCTGCTGGCTAACTTTAATATGTACTGATCTCTCTATTACCTCTGAAAGCCTCTACTTAAATACTAGTTTTCTTGCCTTAGACCATGTCTGCAGTACCTTGTTACATTCTGCCATGTTGTTTGATAAGTGACTGTTTCCTAACTGAAGAACTTTAATTTAGTATTGGCAGACTTTATGATTTTCTGCTTGGAAAGGGATGCTTTGCGGATTTTGTGGAAAATGTTAATAGCTCACTTAACCTGGATTAGAAATTTTATATAGTAAAGTATAACCCATCATAATTCCTCAGATTTGTGACACTTCTGTGCAGGCAACAGAATTGAGAGTACTTTGATTTTTTCCCGCATCCTGCCCCCACAGTAAATACACTGGGGAGATGAGGACTTGCATGGTGTCTTATAATCCTTGCATACTATAAAGACCAAGCATGGTACATACTCCTTCCATACCTGCAGTTCATCTGAAAGGATTTCAAGTTTAGCATCAGGTTAAAAAAAAAAATCCAACCAGCTTATGAAACCAACAACCTTAACCCTGCCCTCCAGTATGTTTTGGGATAACCATTAAATTAAGTTCTTTGGATATATCTAGTTGTAAATTACACAGAATTTATTTGCAAACATGCTGGAGTTGGGAATTTAGATTACATTTTCTCCACTGACATTCTGAAATATACACACTTCTGTTCCTCATCTGTAAGTGAGCTTTTATTAACTGATAATACACATCAGCAAAAAACCTCCTGGCTAGGATTAGACAACTTCATGCAAATAAGCCTAAGAGCTTTAGAGAACAGCAGTGTTCCAGAATATTTTTCAGGGCCTGTGGGCAGGACTTGCATGGACTGAAGCAGCAAAGCTTTTAATTTCAACAGAACCTTACAGAAAAGACACTGTAAGGAGCCCTTGCTTTGCTTTGTGGGAAAGCCTCTGGTATTAGAAAGCAAAGGTACCACTGATGTCCTCCTGTGCATATCCAACACCCTGAGCAAGATAAACAGAAACAAAGCATTGCCAAATCTTACCAAAGAAGAACGTTTTGCTATTTTAAGTCTCGCTTTGGGTGATTTGTTTTGGTTTTGTAACCTGTCATCTAATGGTGAAACATTCCCAGGCAAATGGTATGTTCTGGACGACATTAAATGCTCGTGGTAGATTTTGGATTATCTTGTCAGTATCAGGTTGGTATTCAACCATTTCAATGTCATATGAAGGACAGATAATATTTTCAAATAATTTTTTTGCTGAAGCCAGAATTAGTAACTAAACTTTTCAAATAAGGTTTTAATATTACTAGACATCAGGAATATTGCAGAAACCATTAGCAATGCAGTTTCATGAACAAAGAAATTCCTTTGGATATCCTAGCTGATGCAACCAGTGTACTTGTTGCAGAGAAGGGAGCAAATGAAAGCAGCCCTGGAATGGAAAGCACCATGTAGGTAGTGTTATATAAAGCTGAGTGTACCACTTGGCTTGTGCTATAGCAGCTGTTATTCAAAACCATATGGGAATTTCTGAAGATAACTTTTATTCTGAAGTTCCTCATCTGACTTAGCAGAGATGAATACATAGTAATGAATATGTATCCTCTTGATGAAATTCCAAGGAAAAGGTGTTCTAACATTCTGAAAGCAAAATCTTAATGTCTTTGCATATTGGATATCTCTTAACTTAGATACTTAAAACAAATCAAATAAATGTTTTATTTTGTGGGACCAGATGGCTAACACCTCACTGACTAAAACACCAGCTGCCAATTTGTTTGTTGGTGTTCGGCTCTAAGTTACTGCATGCACTGGGAGTCAAAGAATAAACTTTTAATTTATGTCAGATTTATTATTTCACAATTTGAGTTTTAGTTAAGTTCACATTGAATGGAGCAACAACCTGAGGCAAATCCTTGCACTTTTCTCTTAGGAAATATTTTCCTACATGTACTTATGCCACCATTTCGATGTGAAAGATGGGCAGTCATGCTTAAAAAAAAATCCAGTACTCCTTGAGTTCCAAAGATGAATAGCTGATTGTGATTTACTTTTGGTGACAGCTTCAGGTTTTTTTCTGTTGATATCTATTTCCAGCAACTATTCCAGTTGTGCCTGCAGAACATTGTAACTATTCTTCCATATTCCTCAACTATGTCCAAATGACATAAAAGGCCAAGATTCATCATTATTGATTTGTATTGCCATAGTCCAAAGATACTATGGCATAATCTATGCCAACATCACATTTGAAGAAATCTCAATATAATTCTCTTATTTAAGACAAAATAGATATATTCTACTTGAACAGACCTTTTAAGTATTATGCAATGGACAGACTGGATGTAACACATATGAAGCCAATAATTCCAACTGACTATAAATCCATTTTTTACCAGACCTTGGCATTGAAGGTTTAAGGTACGATTGTTATCTGTACTCAAAGCTAGTTTGGATATGGGGGAATAATTCATTCACATTTTAAAAATATTTGAAGTGTCTTCTGCATGGCTAATGTAAAAACTAACTTGTTGGTATATCACACAAAAATTATTTTAAAAAATTTCTTAAATTTTATGTTGTCTCATAATAGTAACTACAGAACCGCTTGCACAAATGCTGTCTATAATATGATTCTAGTAGGCCACTAATAGTGAAAACAGGATAGTCAAAATTAAATATTCTATATCCACTGATTTGCTGAACTGCACTGTTGAGTAAACAATGTGAGAAAGAAAATCAGTTGTTTGACTTGAGTGCCAATTCTAGAAAACAAACAAAAGGGTTGGGGTACCCAAAAAGGAATTGTTTTCAAAAATTATTATCCTATCATATACTTAAATTCCTTTTAAAAGAATGACAATTAATTCAGGAAAGAAATTACTTAATAATTGGAACATTAACAAAAGAAATTCTAAAGAAAAAATTAAAAAATTACTGGAACAAAGAGATCTTATCTCTCTCTCTCTCTCCCTCTCTTTTTTTTTTCTTTTTTTTTCTTTTGGGTTCAATCTATTTTATTTGGGAATGAAAACTAAATCATCAATATTAAGTTTGTTTTTTCTCTCTATCTAGTAGACATAAAAAGCTCAGTCCATTCACTTCTGAACATTAAAATAATCAATAGAAGTCCTACACTGTTAGATTCCTGCAAACGAAAATCCATAAATCCAGTGTTGCCTGCTGAAATGGGATCTGGTAATATGATTCAATGGAGTTCAATCAGCACATTTTAGGTTTTATTTATACCATATAATAATATTCAAAGCAACAATGAGGATAATTTCTCATTGTAGGTTAGACACAATGCCTATTTTTCAGATTTTAGAATGTACTGAATATGCAATTTTATATTTTCCCTCTAGCAGCATTCTCAACAGGATACTAGACAACTTCTGTTTCTATCTCCCGATTTTCCTCCGGTTAGTTGGCTGCTTTAAAGTCTCAATTCTGTCTTAGGAGTTAAACTGGTCCCTCCAAATATGGAAAGGCTTTTTATTGGAAGAGCTACTTAATGCTTGTTTATTCTGAAAACAAAAGAATGGCACTAAATTAACATGTGCTTGTATATTTGATTCCGGTGTTGCACAGAGCAGATGAGAAGTGAGACAAGTGAGCAATGCTCAAACATACATCTGCTATCTGAGGGTAGTGGGATGGATCTGTGTGGACTTACACAGTTAGTGTAAATTACAACTGATCTGACCTGCAGTCACTTTCATGCCTCTCTGTGCTCTGTGGTACTGATAAGGAGCTGCTCAACTGTTGTAAGCCCTTGACCTTTCACTTGTCTAAAGTGGTAAGTGTGAAATTTGTGACCAGCTATACTTTGGTGCAATTTCAGAGCACATCAAGATCATGGCAGGAGATGGATGAATTGAACTGGATAGCGTAAGAGCCAGCATTACAAACTGCAATTCTGATATAAGATCCTTGGAGAGAGGTTCATCTTTATATTACACAGCACTGATATTTTTCAATGTTTGCTATTAATAAAAAATTATACCTATAAAGAGGATTTCAATTTCAGATGTTTGTATTTTGCTCTAAGAGGACAATTTAACTAAAAGAAACCTTCCAAATAAAACCAACTTATCCTTTCTACAGCTTCCTCTGTGGTCAGCAAATTAAAATGGTTATGAACTTGGCTTTATATATTTACAAAGGTGTTAATGTCTCTATTTGTATTTATGACTATGCATTACGAAAACAAATTATCATAATCTCAAAGTAAGCCAATACTAAGATAGATTCAGATCTCCATATTAATTTTCTAGTGGGATCACACTTACTATTTCCCACTCCTTGCTGCAGATGGATAGCAGGCCACAGGTCAAGAATATTTGAAGATGGTATGCCAGAGACTTTTCTTCTTTGATCTCAGCTCATGGTGGGACCCAGCCATCACCTCTGTGCCTGCCCTGCTCTGTTGCTGTGAGCAGCGGGACAGGCCCTGCCTGACCAGGTCCTTGCTCTGCTGACCTGCAGTACCCTGGTCACTGCTGCACCCTGGCAGCTGGGATGCGGTATCATTAAAGTTTTAAAGTCATAATCAAATTAATGAATAATTAGTTCATGAGAAAATTTAATTTCTGATTCAGTGGACCAGTGGTAGCATTTCTTAAAAACTGGCAAAAGAGTCAGTTCTGGGCTCTTCAATACAAGAGGGACATGGAGCTCCTAGTGTGGGTCCAGGGGAAGCTGACAAAGTTGATTATGGGACTGAAGCACCTCTGCTAGATGGAAAGGTTGAGGGAGCTGGGCCTGTTCAGTCTCAAGAAGAGACGGCTGAGATGGTACTTCATCAATGTCTGTAAGTATCTAAAGGGGGGGTGCCAAGAGGATGGACCAGGCTCTGCGCAGGGATGCCAAGCAATAGGACAAGAGGCAACAGCCAGAAACTGATGCACAAGAAGTTCCTCCTGATCTTCTTTACTGGATGGGTGACCAAGCACTGGAACATGTTGCTCAGAGAGGTTGTGGAGTCTCTCTCACTGGAGATATTCAAGAACTGCCTGGACACAACCCTGTGCCATGTGCCCTAGGATGATCCTGCTTGAGCAGGGAGATGGGACCAGATGACCCACTGTGATCCCTTCAACCTGACCCATTCTGTGATTGTGTGAAAAAAGCAGCCACATGAAAAAAGCTTTATTGAAGATGGCTTCTATTCACAGACTTTGAATTTGGAAAATGAAATTTGTCAATGAGGCAGTTTGTGAGTTCACCACAAATAGATACTTTATGCTGTACTATTAAACTATCCTTATATACACTAAGCCTTCAAAATTCATTACTTAGATCCATGAAAATAGAGTTGCTCACTCTAACTGGAGAGTGTACACAAGTTCTGCTATCACTGTAGGTAAAATTGTACCCAAGCCATATCCTTGTTTAGCAATCTTTTGTTCCAAAGATGAAAATTAGCACACTACTTATTGCTCCTGAAAGTCCCAATAGTATGATATCTGAGAGATAATTAGAGGAAATCAGAAGGCATATTTTCAAATTGTTAGAGGAAATCAGAAGGCAAATTTTCAAGTTGAGGCATAATATGCATACTGAAATTAGCCACAGAAATAAAGGTCAAATATGGCTCAAACTTAACAGTAGATTTAATGTTGTCACTGTATTGAATTCATTTTATAATTGAAGTTTCTTACAGTACTAAATGTGTATGTTTGGTTCCAATATGAATATTGGATTGACTGTCAATCAAGAGAATATACAAAATGTATAGATTAGACTGACCCAAACAAACAATCAATGGCTTAGAAATACGCATGCGCATGTGCAACTGCTTGGACTAATTTACCCATTTATTCACTCTTCTACATTATGTAAAAAGAACACTAGGATGTAAGCTAGGAAAGAAGATGCCACTTAAAAATTCCCTTCCATATCAACTCAGTTTTTATATATCAGAAAGACTGATGAATATGAAAAGTTTAGTTTTGACAATCTGGAAAAAAACAAGGCTAAATGCAACCCCAAATATGGTTTAGCATGGAAGTTTATGACGATTGTAAAAAATGTGCTTTTAAAAGAAAAAATACTGAATATTTAATACTGTAAATACGTAGTATGTAGAATTATGCCTGAGGGCTCTTTTGCTATGTTGAGTGGATTTAATTTAATTTAGAAGGGCTGAAAAAATAGTATACAGTACACACTTTTCCAATCTGCCAAGTTTTTGTTATTGTTGTAGAAAAGCAGAAAGGAGATTGCACAATTAATGAGAAAAACCTCTAAAATAATTTAAATAGGAGCACTGTAATACAATGTCCACCTTGCAAGCAGCATAGCAGAGAGAATGGGTACAGTGACAGTAGAAAGGAGTTCGTTCACACAAATATTTTTACTTACACAAGAGAGAAAATCATTATCATCAAGCCTGCTTTTACTGAGGTACATGTGAAACAAATATTAAATTAACTTTTCATTTAACACTACAAACAAATTTTAAATACTTTGCAATATTGGAAATTAATAAACCCAACCCCCAAAACAAACATGCAAGCAAACCAACTTAAAAAACCAAGAACCCTCAATGAAGAAGCTTTGGTGAAGTTATGTGTTTTGGTCAAAGTTTGTAATTTTTAGTGGTCTAATACTTAAACTTTCACCAAGGTTGTAATGTTATCTCCATGTGAGTGGAGTATTTAAAAAACTTCATAGGCTATGAAAGCTGGAAACAATTTAGCAAATACTTTCTGCAAGAATCAGCACTAAAAAAATAGTACCTTATTTATACTCTGTGGATTACTGCTTATACAATCACATCTTCTATAAATATAAAGTGTTATGCTTGAGCAAACACAGGAGGTAGATCAAGTAATTTGTTGGGAATATTGAAAAAGTGCAACTCTTCTTAGAGTTGTACCCTTTGCATTCTGCCATGCTTATCTACAGCCAATCTCAGTAGCTGAACTGCATCACCACTACTTCTTGTTTAACTGAGGCTTATTCCATGTAGTTTATGTGCTGCTAAATACATTCACTAAATATTGGCTGGTCAGCCACTTAACCTGCATTTGCTTTACTCATGCAACAGAACTGGAGGGATGGACATATCCAAAATGATATTGTGCAGTATAAGACCTACAGTAGTTTGGAAATACCTCAAACTTTGTTCATCCTTATAACAAATTGTGAGGAACTTCATAGAATACACAGATTTACCAGCGTATTCAGTCAATCCTTCGGAATCTATACAAATATTTACATATTATATTTGTTTCACCATGAAACCAGATAAAGAAGGATACTGATTACCCTCTCTTTTTATCCTAGCATTCTTAACAAGGTAATAGCACCATTTCTCTTCAGCATGATTTGAAAATCAAATATTTTGACACTTCAGAATTTTAAAATTACCTTTTATTATGAAAGTATTAATTAGTTCATTGCTTTATCAAATATAACTATTTGTCTGAGTATAGATAAACATCTAATTCTGTATTAATAAATAAAAGGATTATATATATGTGTATGTCAGTGAAGTGCTGTAACCTGCTATTGTGTGATGCAACCCTTGGGGCATTTTCCTTTACGTTCACAGTCAGATTTTGATGTAGAAGTGAACAGCATATATGATTCAAATGGGCTCCAGGCAGATGCTCAGATTTTTCCTGAAAACATATAAAGGCTTCAGGGAAACATCTTCCTTTGGTGATCATAAAAGCACCACTTGCATATTTCTGTATGGAATATCCTTAGAACCTTGTTCACAGACACAGGGAGAACTGAGAAGCAAAGCTGAGTAGTTCTGGCACCCTAAGGATTTCTGAGATAATAACCATGAAGAGAAGTAAATAGCAATGTGCTACAAATAATGGAAGATGTCTTACTATTCTTAAATGCTTGGCACTGCTCTGCTCTGGGGCTTTACTATGGTCTGTTATACAGTTAGATATTAATTTTAGACTTGATAGATGTTTCCATAATTGAGAATCATCTGTAATTACAAGTTATAAGTGCTTTGGACTAAAGCATTTATTTAGAAACAAAATACTGCATATTTATTCATAAAATAATAGTATTAGTAGTAGAAAGGTAATGGATGGTAGCAAATGAATGGTGAAGGATGGTAGCAGTTACTAATTTGAAACTGTTTGTGATTTTGTAGCTGCTTTATGGGAGAAATGCTGCACTTGGCAAAATCATATTAAGAAGTTAATCTTATAATCACATCATAACCACTACTAAATAAAAGGTGGTTATGTTCATATAAATTTTTGTGTAAGTCATAGTGATGGCAGGCTAAGGGTGGGAGAAAGTTCTTCTTAAACCAGTATCCAAAACCATTGGTAAATAGAGCTGCATCTAAATACCTTTTTCCATCTAGATCCAGGATCAGTGTAAATGGAAGTGAAACATTTCTTTTTTTGTGTTGCTGAAGTTCAATTTTTTTTGGTCAATTTTGCACGGTCTTTCTCCTATATAATTTGGCTATACATAGTTATCTTTTTCTGTCTATCCCCTGGCTTGTTACTTCCACAGTGGTCTGCATTTCAGATTTTGGGATGGGATGTTACTGTGGTTTCCTTCTGTTTCCTTTTTCTCCCTCACTGGTATTCTCTTCAGACAGAGAATCCATCACACCTTCACGTATTTCAGGTAAGGTGCTTTACCTGTTAGTAATTCTACTTTAGAGGCCTAATTCAGGCCTTCATTGAGCTTTCTATCATGTTGTGCCCTATGTAGCAAAGCAATTACAATGCCTGCAAATACGTTCTAGTACCTGCATCCACCACATGATGCTCAGGACAACCCTTCTCTTGGAATATTACTACTTTAAAAAATTGACTTTCTTTGTCAGACCTCTTATATGTGTTGTTGAATAATGGCTTTTCTATGCCTCCTAACTGTACTGCAACACAAGTTCTGTCTTCTGATTTTCTCTCTTAACCTTTTCTCTAGGTGTGTTACATATTTCAATCCTTAACATTATTTCCCCTTGTCTACCCATCTGCTTATTTTAGCTGCTTCTTCCTCTCTGCTGGATTCTGTACAGACTTCCCATCCCCCTGTCCACTCCTTTAAACTCTCCCCCATAGCTCTGTCTATCCTCTCAGTTGGTGCATTTGTGACCCTTCTGTTCAGATGGAACCCGTCCCACCTATATAGGCTCCATCTGTTCGAAAATGTCCCACAAACCTAAAAGGGGACAGAGGAAGTTCTCCTCTACAGAATTGACGTCACTAGGTGGAATTCTCCTGGGGTTCTGGCCCCTGAGCATCAGTAGCATCTACAAACAATAAAAAGGCTTCTTGCTGAAAGGAATTCCTGGGAACAATGCTAGCACAATACCTACCTATTTCATGTATACTTCTCAGGATCTGATCCAAAGTGTAACTCACTGGGGATTTTCCACTGATCTCAGTGGACTTTGGATCAAGCCTTCGTTTCAGAAATACATGCGTTCAATGGATGGGTTTAAAAAATGGCAACTTCTGCCAAGAGAAGGGTGTTTAACAACGCAAAATCAATTATCTTTACTCAAAAAACTATGGCAACTAAGAAAATAAATTATTAGAGAGATACTTCTTTTGGAAACCATTCTTTAAAATATTTCTATGTCTACTGAGACCTAGTAAAATTAAATCTTGTAGACATGACGCAACCTTTTGTTGGTGAAGTGATTTTTTTGGTCATTCTCCAAATGTTGCTCAATATCTGCAGTATGTGAAGTATTAAAATCTCCTTGTGATCTGCTTCAAGGGACAAAAAAGCTGGAAACTGCAAAAGCAAAAAAGTCCCTAAAATGGAACCTGCTTTAAGCACTGTAAAAATCTGTGATGATTTTTTTCTTTATAGCTTAAGGAGAAAAGTTGTATAAGTCTATTGTGTGAAGCAAATATTTTGCTGTTCAAAATAAATAAGGACTGAAATCTGAAAATTTAAACATCCCACTGAACAGAAGTAAAAATGTGGAAGAAAAACTAATATTAATTCTTGGCAATTATTACTCTACTCGTTCGCTGAAATGCATTTTAAAATGGTTAAAAGACAAGAACCACAACTGCTCTATACTTTATTTTTGAATAAGGTTCCTTGCAGTGATGGTCTCTCCCAGCTTTTTGCAAGGTACAGTAGCTGCAGCTTTGTTTATCTGGCCCCTACACAATATTGTCAGGATGCATTTCCATTTTCCAAGTGACTGCTGCCACTGTGCCACAATCTGTGCTCATTTCTCGAGCAGCTAAACCCTTTGACACTGTGGTTTTTAATTAAAATTACATTAAACTTAATCAGCCAGAAAGAGGCTGCTGTAGAAGGCAGGTTTGATTGCAACCTGCAAAGGGCGCTGGGGCTGCCAACTCGCTAAAGATGTGCCGGCAGATGCCAAGCTGCTCGTGTGAGCCCCATGGTCACAAAAATGCTATGAGAGGTCAGTTCTGTCTTCACTTTTTTCTAGCACTGTCACCAAACTATAATGCGTGACAACTCTTGATAAAGCCCAAGGAAAAGAAAGAAATACATTACTAATACACATGAAGTACTCTATTCTTTTCTCAAAGAATTGAGGGTCACAGAAAAGATGTACTTAACAAACATTGTTATTTGGTGAATCCTGCAAATGATAGCCCTGTAGGTTTACCTGCACTTTTAAAAATCAAAATATATGCAAGGGGTTATGAGATTTGGCCTTGTGATATAAATAGTTCCTCACCCCCTCAAGATTTTTCCTGGAGTTTCTTTATTTTTTGTTCTTGTTTGGCTTTGAAGGGAGTAATAAATAAATGAGCAGGCCTAAGAGTGCTAGATGACTATTTCTTCATAGAGCTAAGACCAATTTCACTACACAAATTAATAGTTTCAATCTGAAAGTTAGAGTAAAAGTTAAATAAGAGTTTTGGAATACTATTGATAACCTTTTTGGATATTCTTCAACAGCAAACCAGAGCAACTAGAGAGTTTCTTGTGCTAATCATTGAATGAGAGTTACATATATGAGTATTATTGTTTATATTATTTTAATACTTACAAAACTTAAACCAGCTCTCTCTGTTATCTCCTCCTCCCCTCTGCTTCTCCCCCCACTACGTCCATTGTTTAAATCTGAACAAACGCACAGTGAACAGGAAAGGTTTATGACATGATTAAAATGTCTCTGAAACCTATTCCCATCATATTGAGTTCTGGATTTTAGACTCATAATCTCGAGAGGCACAGTGGTTACAATAATTATGTTTCATGTTTGAAACTGTCCAATCTTAAGAGATTGTATTGCTTGGAAATCCATTTTTCATTTTGTACAAGAAGAGTTAAAAAAAGACCAGAAGCCTTTTGGCTTCTATTATATGTTATTAGAGCCACTAACAAGGATTCTGAAAGTTTCTGGGCAAGATTTTAGTGTTTATAACTGTTTTATATTTCCTCATGTGGACTATTTCATCCTTCTACCTATAACTAGTCATTCAGAAATCACTTGATTTTTGCTGAGAGCATTTGATTCATTTTATGTGTTCAAGATAACACATAACTACTGCGATCTCGTGATTATACACACTAACCAGAATGTGATGCTTCACACAGTTTTCAATTGTGCATGCCTGGAAATGTGTTTACTGAAACCTGAAAAATCAGGAACAAATTGGGCAAATTAATGAGAGAAACAGGGAACTGCCAGATAAGAGATATAATGAAATTGAAGAGTCTAGTAGATTTAAAATTAGCAAGGGGAGACATCTGAAAAGAGAAAGAGAGAAGAGAAAGAAAGGTTTCCCAGTGACTGAAGTGGTAGGATAGCAAAGTTATCTTCTCACTACATATTCAGACATATTAATTACAGTGAATTGCAGTTACTGTGTTAAGATCTATTATAAACTCTATCAGAAAATAAATACATTAACACTCTCATAAATTAGGAAACACACTAATTAAGGCAACGAAATCAGACTGTTCTAGGAGAAACTGGAATGCTTTTCTTTCAACTGTTCACTCAATGAGAAAAGAAAACAAAAGAACAAAGCACTTCATGTTTGCTAATTACATTTGGTATAGGAAGCAATAAAATATATCAGAAAAATTAGACTCATCTTGTACAACACAAAAGCACAAAACAGAAATGATGGAATTAAGAAAAAATTTTTTTAAGTCTGGACATTTTTTTTGTGGGTATAGGGATTTATGAACAAGCAAGAAAATTAACTGTGATAGTTCCACAATATTATGTCTTAAACAACTGGGAAACATTTTCTTCCCCCTTGTTCTTCCAATCTCCATCATAATTTCCTCTCTTTTTTTGTTTTGCCACATTATGTATACAGGTGGTTCTGGGGGTTTTTTTGAGTGTTTTTGTGCCTTAGAACTATTCCTGTAACTCCAGCTTTTCTAACCATTTCCCATGACTAAGCTTTAATCCTGAAAGGAAGAGACAAAATGTGGAAAAACTACACAGCAATCTTCCCTCTTAATTGTTTGCGTTAAATACGCGTTAGCAGCAAACATGAACCAAACAGTTTTACACCTTACTAAATGGTGTTTATTTCATTGTATCAACTAGATTTTGTAATGCATCAAGTGTGCCCAGTTTAGAACAAGATGCACGGCAAGAAACTGCTATGCTGCACGTGGAGCTTGGCCAGTTACTTAAAAGGATTACACAGTGGGATCTCCACTGTTAGCAGGGACTGGACCCAGTAGTCAAATATTTCCTTCTAATACACTGTTCTTAACAAGCAAGGATTAAAAAGCAGGCTCTTTCGCATTTTAGGTCATCTTTTAAGCTACTTTCTATGGAATGAAAGCCGCAGTAAAGCTGGGGATACTACTCTTTATTGATCATCCACACAGCTTTATTTGGAATAGTAAGATACGTTCCTTATATTAAAAAAAAGGGTAATTCCATGAAAGTAGAACTGATGTCTCCTGGTTTGTCTTAATTTTGTGTTTTATCGGTAACTAAAGCTTCTTTTGTGACATGTCTTACTAAATAACATCCTCTTTGTGGATTCTCTGGAATCTAATCTTAGTTGAATTTACACTGCAGTCTTTGTCTTGTGGAAATGTCTGATGCCTTGTTTCTGGCAACTTGCTGAACTTATAGGTTGCCTATCTACCCCATTTCTTGATGTGAGTTTCTCTTAATGAATTGCAAAGGAGTGATGGACAAAGAATTCTGCAGTTAGTGCAAGGCACAGCCCATGCACATAAATTCTGTGGGCCCATGGAATGGCACAAATCTCACCAACCCCAGGAGAAACAAGGGAGTCCAGAATGACATGTACTACGTGATGGGATAAAGATGGCATACATGGCAAAGGGCAATTTGATATGGGGAATTTCTACCTCTTGTATAATTGAGGAAACCTTAGAGGTGTGATTGAATGAAGGCAAGGGTGATGGATGCAAAAAATGATGGCTTCTTAAACTAATGTGTAGAGAACCCTGCCAGGAAAGGTTCATGTCTAGACCTAGTTAACCAGTTATCAGGCAGTAGGAGCAAATTAGAATTGAGCCCCTGGGGGTTAAGTGACTACAATCTAATTAAATTTATTATAATTCAGAAACCAAAACCAATTAAGACAAATATAAAAAGTATGACTTCCGACTGGTCTGCTCTGATGCTTCATGAGAAGGATCTTGGTAGTACATGTACACTGGGGAAGGCAGCTCTTGTGCAGCTCTGCAGCTCAGGGTATGGAAGACAAACCTAGAATTGGTTCTGTCTAAAACTTGACATTTCAAAGGGAGTATACTTTTTTTTCTCCTAGAAAATATCCACCTACCAGTTGCACCAGTTACATTTGAAGTGATGATTCCTTCCTAACCAGAAAAAACACACTTTAAAGACAGGATTAATATGCATATTATTAGCACACCAAATACAAGACACACTTTTTTAAGAGGTTACACTTAAGAGGGATGTCACTCATGGATATTAATATTATGATAGCATTCATTTGCATTATTAGCATGTCTCCAAGCCAATCACTGCAAACAGGGAATCATGAATCACATGGACCTGCACCTGTTAAAGAGGCTCTTGTAAGCAAAACAGACAGTGAAACACAAGCACAACTATTCTCTTGAAGTGGGATGCCCAGTTTTTATTTGGTACTGGCACTGCATTTTGTGAGGGATGGGCACACATGTCTATAATGTGGCAACTGACCTGCAGCTGCTGAGAATTCAAGCATGGATTCTCAGCTGCCATGCTCCTCAGTTCTTTCCAGGCAGGATAAAACTTCTTATGAGTGTGTATATGAAGTTCTAACACACCAGAAAAGATCACCGGCAGAAAACCGGGCAGGTTAGCTCCTTCAAACACTCCAAGTCCAAACCTGTCACCTGTCCACACAGGAGAAAACTTCAGGTTTGTGCTACCTTTTAGTTTGGGTCCAAGCACATATAAGCCTGACATATATGCACGTGGCACATGACAGAGGGACCTCTTTTAAAACCTGCCAGTTTGGCAACTAGTGTTTGCAGGAAGCCTCAGCTCAGGTTGGAGTCACACAGTGATGCTGGAAACAATGTGGGTGCATACAGTCAGGTTGACGAACAGCCTGATCCAGCCTCAGTCAATGTAGTGCCATGTGATCAAAGAAGGAATGACTGGCGCTTTGAAAGCAGGATTTTTAAATGAGAAGTTAAAAAGCCTCCCATGCTATGGAACTGCTGATGTGCACTGCTGTGTAATGCACAGCATGAGTATCTCTCTCTCCTCCCTACAATTTTCAGTGACCCTATTTAAAAGGAAATGCCATATCCATTACTGTACTAGCTCATGCTCAAAAGCAACACCCAAAACCTACAATGTCTCATATTCATCTCAGGAGGACTTTTGCCTTCTAGCTCTGTTCTCTGGCCTGAAAAATCACCACTTGGCTCTTTTAATAGTTCCAATGGAAAGTGTTGCTCTAGATTAAGCTTGTGGAACACACTTAACATCCAAGAGTCAACAACATAGCTTATGAGTTACTGATTTCTAAGTTTATCAGACTTGATGCTAAACCATGAAAAAAAATGGACACAAATTATGAAATGGCAAATGTAATTTTTCATCCATTAATGCAACAATGTGAGGTGCCTCAAGGCAACAGAGATGGTTTCTGGTGGCCAAATATACATAATATGTAAGACACACATCATAAACAAAAGAAATAGTCATTACACTGTAAAATATAAATAAATACCTCTGTGCCAGAAAAGACAAAACCTTTGTTAAGTAACTACAACTTCCACATGGCTGAGTCTGCCATTGAGATATCTTCTGACTGGTACCATATTACATGAGTAACCCCCCTAATTTCAGTGAAATCAGGCAAGAGGTAAAGTACTGTGTAATGCATGTACAAAATATATCCCAGTCTTTACTAAACTAGAAGGGCAGTGTTAACCTCCAGAAAGGACAATTTTTACTATAAACATCTTTTAAGATGTGAAGTCTGGACTGTCGTTTTCTGCACACATAAATCAACACAGAACATCTTTTTACTACAGGAAAAACACTGATTTAGAAGACAACATCTTAACAACAGAAATATTCTGCATGGAAAATAAAAGAAAGACGCCACATTAAAAAAAAAGACAAGAAAACATATCTTATAGGACTGGAATTCTTTTACAAAGTCTAACTTACTATAAATTCACTTGACATAATAGCTTTGATATCTCTCAATGAAATTTAGTAATGTTCATGGTTTGAGATTAAGTGCAGGAAGGAACTAAGCTGGAGATAACTCAGCACATTCACTCTTCAAAAACTATCTAGATAAAACAGTAAAAATCCAACAAAAATTTTAAAAATCCAACTCAATTACAAAGCAAAATCACCGAGATTATTTTTTTTTCACTTTACATTGTTCTATTTTCACTCCTGACTGCTCTTTTGCTTTATAATTTTCATGTACTTTTAAGGCACTGTAGTTGTGCACTTAAAATTTTGTATTTAACCTTTTGCAAGTCCAGAGACATCTTTCCATCCAACAAAAGAACACACGTAGTACTCATCTGGACCTATGACTCTACTGGCTACATCACCCCTGATTAGGACACAAAAGGGGCTATCACACCAGGAGTGTCCCTGGCAGCACTGGGTCACTGCACTCAAGGGGTTAACTGATGGCATTTAATATACTTATCTAGGGGTAGAGTTCAAGGCTGGAAAATACTTCCCCTTGTATTACCATTTGGTCAATTAGCAACCTTTAGGCCGGATCTATGTGTTCATATTCTCTTGTAATCCTGTCAGGACTCTTTACGCATTCACCAGTAATAGAGTCCTGTGACTAAAACCTTTTTTGGTCAGGGTAGCTGAAAGACCAGCTTCTGATTCCTCACAGAAACTCTCCTATAGGCAATAAAACGGCAGTTATATCACAACTGCTCAAATGGCAAATGTGAAGTGACTGCTCCAGTATAAGATGCTGCCTGAAAAAAAGGAGATGGGGGTAGCTCATTTGACAGAGCTGTTCACACTTTTTCTGCACAGCTGAGAGACATTAGCTTGATTTCCCAAGATTGGTGTGTTTTCCAGTGTGGCGACTTAGAAAACCCAGCAGCCTCACAGATAAGCTGGGTCTGATCATACATGTTTCAAAGCTCAGGAACCAAACACCATCTTGAAAAAAAAAATAACCTCACAGAAAGCTGAATATTTTTGCAAGGTCAATAGTTCAAATGAAGTAAAAAGAAAAAAGGCTCTAGTGATCTGCCTCTAGACCATCTTTTCCACAATGATATCTTATCTAGCTCACAACTGCATAATTTTTTTTGGTAGATCTTTGGGCAAAATTCACCTCTTTTAGTCAAAAAGAACAAATTGTCTATGTTCGCACAGACTGAAGACAACTGGTAACAGCAATTCAGTTAGAGTGGATTTGGGAATTAAGGCAAAGCAAGACACAGCTGGGGTTAAATCAGGAAACAAGAGACCTTTTATTTTTAGGTTTTGACTGCTGTCTGAAGCGAAACACCTGTATTTCATACTGAATTACTCTGGTAGACTCATAATCAGCACTACTGGTTATCCATTTATCATGCCCACAGTAATCATTACTTCTAAAAATAAAAAATAAATTTTTGGATGCTTAAGTATGGATTGAGATTTTTATCGTGGGTAGCCATTTTTTAAACTTGCAGAAAAAATACACTTTACCAATCCTGTTCTATCACAATCACTGATAATCAACATTCCTATAGAAAAAGACATGCAAAACATTACAATTTTTTGGTAGTATCAGAACAATTTAAATTGTGTGTTGTATTACAGAACACTTAGTGTATCATATGGAATTAAATAGCTCCACCTCTGTCAGAGTAGAAGCAGCTGAGACTATTTGTCTAGAAAAGATAGAAATCTGTTGATTACAATGATTTTGAAATGTGGAAATTTGCAAACCTCCTCTTTTGACTCATGGTATGTACTGAAAGGCCAATGATTTATTTAGATTTTTTTTTTCCAGGTTCTTTCTCTTTGAACTGAGGATATTCATACAGTAGCAGTTCAATACGTAGTAAAGATAATGAGATTGAAGTTGAAAAGGCTTTCCAAAAATTTTGTGAGTTGTTGGCTTTGTATCTGACTGTGTATGCTCACTTCTAGTTCTGTGTAGGCAGGCACTCCCCTGATCCAGTCTTTGTTATGAGATGCCAATGTCTGGATGTGGAGGTGGAGAAATTGTGGGTTTTGTTTTGTTATTTCCTTTAAAAACATCTTTACCACTGGCTGCTGTAGAAATATGGATATGTCAGGGGCCTGAGGATATTTTGAAATGATCTGTGGGAGCTTAATTTTTTTAAAATTTAATTCTGATTTAACAAGAGGTTCTCATGAGGTGTAATAGCACCTTCACCTTTTCTCAGATAAACACTATGTATGGACTAGAAAGGTATTTTGAAATTGTCTGGATAAGGAAAGTCTCTCATGATTTCATATATATCATACTCTGAATTAAAAGTTACATGTTTCAGTGAACTTTCCATTTTTCCTACAATTTTTCCTATGAAAAAGAACAAAAAAAGGTGTAACCCTTTAAACATATATGCATGGTCCCTTAAATTACCTAAAACCTGCAAGAAAAAACTCATAGTGTTTAATTTAAATTCAGAGGGGCTGTATCTCAGCATAAGAATACTTAAAGTACAAATTTTCAGATTGATTGCACAAACCCACATCTAATTGAGGTCAGAAAGCAGATTTCCAAAAAATCTCTGAATCTAAACTATGCTTCTGTTGCCACTGAAATAAATGATAGTGGGACACTATCATCACTAGAGCTTAATTATTATATGGATAAGAACAGAGCAAAAATACAAGAAATATAGTATTTTTACCTACCCTAGGTAGCTTTGATATTAGTATAGTCCAGTTACTGGAATTTTTTTTCAGAATTAATATAAACCATTGCAATTTTATTGATTACAGGGGATCTTGAAATCTCATTTATCTCAGACCCCTCTTCATCTTTATTCAGACTGAAGCTGAGTGGAGCCACTTCTAGTTTTATGTTGCTTTAACTACAGTAATTACAACCTAATTTTCTAATATCTAAACTCTACAATATAAAGGTGTATTTGTTTTAAACCACTAGGCATGCCTCTCATTTCAGTTATAATAACGAAACAGAAATTCTACAAGAAAAAAAAATCCAGTTAATACAAGACAGAGGTAGAGCACAGCCAGATCTATGCTCTAGCACGCTCAATAAAATTAAAGAGATTGTGCAGGTATAATGTCCCTCTTTACTATAAAATAAAAGAGAAAGCAACCAGCAGAAAAGCTTTTTCCTAGCTCCTAAAGTTGCAGATAGCAGTGGAGGAAACCGACACTGTATTGTTCAAAAAAGCATTTTCCTTTTCCTGCTGAGATTCACTTGATCCCAAATCCTCACTATACTTATACAGTGATACATTGCCTCCATCAAATGCCAAGATGGGTTCATTCTAATCCGATGGATTAGAATCCTAAAGGATGTCTCACTGTTTTATTCACATTTGTTTCAATCTCCAATGAACACAACCAATAATAACTGATCCCTGATTGTTTCAATTTAGGTTTTGAAAACCTGTTTACTTCAATTAAAATACATTACTCATTATGTTCTACATTAGTTTATAAGAAAGATGTGGTTTTGAGTTAGACTTTCCACAAAAGTCCTCATCAACAAGTCCTCCAAATTTTTTCAAAACAAAACAGGTGATTAGATGCAAAAATTGGATATCTTATTGGAATGTTCTAAAAGATGGGTATGAAAATGTGCAACAAAGCTCCACTAAAAATCAATATGAAACCCATACTTTGATACATTTCAGGTGCCTGTTTAAAATTTGTGTTTGTCATGGTGAGAAATTCTGTGGTGAATGTTGAGACAAAAATCAGAATAACAGCAGTGATCACAGCTGGGAGTAAATTTGAAAAAGAAGCAAAAATGAACAATCCACTGTCTAAATCGATACAACTGATAATGCAGACCTATACTTTTTTCATATTGACTGAAAGCTTGGAGTATGCTGACCTAGGTCTGAACCCACTGCCATGCCATCTATATGTATCATGTGCTCTGAAAACTAATTGGTTGATGGACTTACGCATGGAGGCGTGAAAAACTTTGTAATGCTCAGTCACAGCAGGATCAGACCAGAAGAAGACATTAACAGGGACTGAGGAGGAAGATGACATGGTAACAAGAGTGAAGAAATGCATGTCCTTGTAGATATAAAGGACTAGGGAGCTTAAGTAAGCAAGAGCCATTTTCCCCTTTTCACTGTCAAGAAACAATTCTCACAGACATTTTGCTAACTTTTGTCAAAGCCAGGCTCTATTTTTTTAATTTATTACATGTAATACAGAACACAGTACTAGTTCTATATGATAGAGATGAATGCATTAGAAATGCCTAAAGTGTAGTCACTTTTCCTCTCATATTGTGTTCACTTTTTTTTTGTTTTGGAATAGCTAAAGATGGAAGAGAGATTTTTGCGGTTGTTTTAAAGAACCAACAGCATTTTTAACCGTGATTTTCACTTTTAACAGCAATAACTTTACTAAATTCTATTTACTGTCATTTAATATCAGCATGTGCCCAAAACCAAAATCTCCCAAAAATATTTTTTTGCTAAGATTTTATAGTTATTGCACAGTTTGCTGCACTTACTGCTACTTCTTCCATTACCAGAGTTCCCCTTATTCAGCTGGGGCATTCAGTTAAAGACAAAGTGAAATACTTCTGTAGTTAAGCCATTAAAGAATGATAAGTATTTTATAAACATTTCTATTATAAAGAATCCACTCTCTGTACAACCACATAATTCATGACTTGCATTCTACAATTGACAAGCTTGGTATGTAGTTTAGCAAGCTAACACTAACTTTTTGCCTACCAGTTCTTTGAACATGATTTTCAGTTGGCTAGGTGACTTCTGCTAAATCATTACCTGCTCCCCAAAATTGCTTCAACCTTGTGGTTGTTAGACTGCTATAGCAATATTATAAACCATGCATGACATAAACAGTGCAAAATACTGCAACATGTCTTGCCAGCAACCGTACACCAGGCATATAAAACCTATTTTCCACCTCTTGTTCTGGTTTGCCACTGAATATCAAAAGTTAGAGCATTCATTTGCTGACACAAGGATGATCAATACGCAAGATGACCTAATGCCCATACGTGAAGATGATGATTGACAACAATTATCTGCTTGGCTCAGTGGAGCTTTCAACTATCAGGACTATTTTATCTGCACAGAAGATGCAGATTATTAAATGTTTGTTCATTTCACCCCTTCTTGAGGAACTACAAACCATCATAAACCTCATTGCCTATTCAATTTAGAGTATATATTTCTGAGCTTCCTAATACAATCTTTTCAAAATAAAGGCACATTACTGAACACACTGCTGCCTCTTTGGAGTCCAAGAACAAACACAATAGACATTATTAGTCAGATGCCTACTGCTTAACAAACTGATGGAAGGCACATGGATAAAAAGGTAAAAACTAAGGAGAAGAGAACAGAACACTTGAGTACAGATATAATTGCATTAGCATTGCAGAATGTAAGAAGAGAGGAACCTCTGTTAAGGCTAGGTACGTGTAAAGTACTTTCTGTCATTGAAATTAAAACACTCATAGTTTGTGTAATGCCTGTAGTCTCAGTATTGAACCACGATTAATACCCCAGTACAATATACACTACTTCTGCAAAACAAATGGGAAGTACTTTGGAGACTGTTAAAATAATTCAAATGCTTTTAAAAAATTTTATATTTAAAAAAAATTGAGAACTATGAGCTAGAAGAAGTTACAAAATCTAAAAAATAAGTCAATAAGAATGAAATTTATTAGCGTTTACCTATAAACTCCAAAGCCTCCTATAAGAATAGCGAATATGGAAGCTCTTGCAGTACTGAATACAGACAGCACAAACCTGGTAACTCGAAACAGGGGCAACAGTGAAAAGAAAACACTAAGGCACACAGATGGAGATGGATGTTCTAGCCAATAGGCACAGTTTGCACATATTGTAGAAACTGCTACTCCCACCTTAAATTTTTGCTTGCTAAGATAAACGTTATTACTTTTACATTTTGATAAACTGGAATGTTAAGTCCATTAGAGCATCATAAGCACCTAACTGATTTAACCCTGAGATGGGCTGCAGGACTGCAAATCCTTAACTATAACGTATATCAGCACAGATGAGAACGTTTAACCAGGCTTAGGATGGATCATCTTCCACTGTGCAGCAGTGGGTCCTGAGATATGGAGGAATTCCCATCCGGATTCCCCTACAATGGACAATGGAGAGTGCAGCAATATGAAAAAGGAGGGAAAACATATTGTCCTTAAAAGTTTAGAGGTGCTAGGAGGAAATCCTCTTCAGATATTATTGGTAAATTGGCTGTTCTAATATTCACGAAGTTCACACTTCAGGCGACAGGCACCCAAGTGGGTACGGTAGGAGCAATGTCAAAAGATTTCCCACTGGTTCAACCATTTCCATTTTGTAAGATGGTTTTTGGCTTGTTTTATTGGGTTTTTTTAACACCAGAATTCTGCTGGCAGCCATTTCAACAGCTTGTCTTTGGCTGTGAGAAAGACAGTTTCTCTTTTCATGGGATCAAAAGATATAAAAAGGACAACCAAACATACTGTAAAAATACAGCTAATACAGTATGTAAGATTCAACATACTGTAAAATAGACCATTATTAAATTAAAAAAATAACTGATCCCCAAAATGTTAGGGATCCTTCCCCTATGTGAATGAAGGAGGAGATCCTTTAGAATTTTGTAGCTAAGGTCACTAATAGAGAAGGATATTCTTCCAAAGAAGGGGAAAAAAAATTAAAATATTTGCACACAGCATATAAATCCTCAGTAAACTTTTTCCTTATTTTGTTGAATGAGAAGCAGGTTGCTAAGCTTTTTTTTTTTTTTTTGGGGGGGGTGAAATGCATTTCAGTAGTTCTATAATCATCATTTTTATTGGCCCCAGAATAAATTATAAGAAGATATTTTATCTATTGTTTCTCTTTGCAGTGTTGCCACAGATAAGAATTCCATTTCTTTTCACCCAACTGCCTCAGTATTGTCATTTTAAAAGAATTGCAGTACCTCCATCTAAACCCAGTGTGCAGCACTTCAATTTCACCACATCCAACATAGCTTTCTAAACTAGCAAACACATCTGAGCTACCAATATCTGTGTAATTTGATATGCTGACACATTTTTTTTCTGTCTCAGTAATGTCTCATTTCAGTAACTCATTGCCATAGGCTACGAACAACTCTCACTTCCTGAAATGTCATACATAATTAATACATGGTAAATTTTAAAAGATAAAGTTCTTCAGACCCATTGAACAGGGCATTTCTTTCACTTTCTACAGTACTGTGCAATATTGATGCAAATTCTATTTTCAAAGTAGCCATATTTGGGAGGCCAGTGAAAATCTCCTATGCCAGAGTGATATTCTCAAACCTTTTGGTTGCATAAACATAAGCATAAAAGCTCAAACATAAGCATAAAAGCTCAGCTATGTTAGCCTAACTGAGTAGTGTTTCACTGACTGCAAGTGCATCTTACATAGTATATAAATGTACATATGCTTTTGGCCCTACAGTGTTTGCAAATTCGTGCATAAACAATTAAAAAGTCTAGTCTATACAGTTTGTAAATATTTTTAGTATCTGTAGACAAGTACAGCACTACATACTTGAAAGATACGTTTTCATTATGTAGTGCTATACCTAAGATCTGTGCCTCCTGGAGTCCTCAAGCCAAATGGTATTCCGAAAACAGATTCCATTCCCCTTGTTCCTGTTTTCACTTACTATGAGAGCTGTGTAGCCATCCATATGATACCTCTGGTCCAATAGTATGTCTACAAGGGTACAGTTTGCTTCCACAAATGATGTTTACCCACAAAACTATTTGCAGATTTAGCTGCACAGTCAGTTAAAAGTAGTAAAGCAGTCTTAGGTCTGAATACCACATCACAATCAACCTCTTTCAGATGCAGAGAGAGCTGCACAGCCTTCTTGTTTATTTTGCTTTGCCACTCGGTCTTAGCCTTGTTCCCTCATTTTCGCTTTCCTGTTGTCGTTTTAGCCATCAATCTGAATGCAGGTAAAGCAGTATTTATTGCAGTCCTTCAATAGCAACTAAAATGTGAAACCTAGATCTAAAAGTTCTGCTATGTTATATTAGGATGGGCAACAAATCTGGAAGTGTCCTACTGGATAGATGCTAATAATATTACATAGGCTATACAATTTAGATCATTTAAGTAAGAAAAAGTAGAATGAAGCAGACTCATCTACTAATGCAATTTTAAAATTATAACACACAATATACTTAGATTTTCTTTATGCCTGAACACAATTAATCTGTTCCAATGTACCACTGTAAATCTGCTGCACCACCAAGAAAGAGGTAGCTAATAATCTTAAATATTTTTGGAGCATTTTCTGGGCATGTCTGTGTACTCTTGGTTGCCAAGTTTAAAGCTCCCAAAGACAAATGACTAGAGCTAATTGTGTCCCCACTGTCATCCCACATTCACTCACAATTGGTGCCCGTTGCATTGGACTCACTTTAAGAGGTTTGTTGGGCTCATTTTCTTTTGTACTCAGCAATGAGAGGCCTTTCCAAGATTAAACATGAAGTGATTCTTAACGCATTTTGCACACCTTATGATCTCCCAGCACGCTCTGTAAGAACCTCCCTGGCTCAGTCAGGACTGAACTCCCTCCACAGGCAAACTGCATAAGCTTTTATGAGCTGATGAAGTCTGAGATGTAAGTGGCTCACCTGCCTTAAGTGAACACCCCTGGAGTTACAAGACACAGAACTTCTTTGCTCTTTACTCTCATCTTGATAGGCCTAAGTACAGTCCCAGCAAAGACACTTCTACATTTGCCTAGATCTAGGCAGACTCCTGAGACTTGCATGACAGGCCTATGACAGGTTTACTGACCTGCCCCTTTAAGTCTTAAAGGAACCACAAAGGTCTGAGCAGCTCTTACATATACTCTACATTTCCAGCTAAAACTGGAGCTCATGGTTTTGCACCAAGGAAGAGATTGAATGTGAGCCAACCAGGCAGGCTACAGTTCAGAATCAAACCAAGCTTCCACCAAGAACACTGTTGTCACTTATTCATTCAACCACTTATCATAATCACGGAACAGTCTGAGTTGGAAGGGACCCAAGAAGGATGATTGAGTACAACTCTTAAGTGAATGGCCCATACTATTATTTTTCCTTGTAAACATATTCAAGAATTAGGTATGCTGGTTTAAGAAACAGCTTCAGTGTACATTTCAATATCATATATCCTACACATTTTCCACATCTGTTTACAGAAGTGAACTATTTTGAGAAACTATTCATTTTCTCTGATCAAGTTTTTCTCTGCAGACACATATCTAACATGTCCTATTATGAAGTCCATTTCCAGTTACAGCACCACTTCCTTGGCATTTTCATTAAACAAAAAAGTTATTTTCCTGCTTGCTAAACTTGTTCTGGTTTTGACCTGGGTAAAGATGACAATTTATAGTCCAGCTTGCTTATATGAATGGTTAATAAAATGAAAATTTCTCCCTTCCTATAATAAAATGTTCACTCTCTAATAATTTATCCTCTGCCTGTATTGCCTAATAACAGAAGGCCACTTTGTGCCATATCATCTGTAGGAAACTCCCTCTGTAGTAGGGAACATTGGCCAGTGACTCCTGAACCAGCTGCCCCCTGTTTATGTTAAGCAGAGAAAGATGTCAGAGAGGTTCCAGCACTCCTGACATGGGCAGGTGTGATAACAAGGCAGTGCAGTAACTGGGCTGCTTTAGAGTGCAGGAGCTTTTACAGACCTCACCTTCCCACCTGGTAGCAACCAGACCAGAAGTCGGCAGTTTGTGGGAATTGCGGTTGTTTAGCTAATTGAACTCAAAGACGTGAGAAAACTGTGCAAAATGTCAGTAAGAGAGCATTTATACAAATTTTCTCTGCTACCATCAGTAATTATTTTTCTTAAAACATGATAAAGAAAATTCAAGTGTCCTCTCAAGAGTTACAGGGTTAGTCAGAGACTGAACTCAGTCTTTAATGGGTGAAACAGAAGGATTACAATTTTGCTTTAAGAGCAAGAATCAACAGAATTTAATTATGGAATTACTTCTGATGCTTCTCTGATACTGAGTGTGCCACATAAAGCAAAATAAAAGACTGTCTCACCAGTAAAGAATCTTACTATCTCTCTAGCTTGAACCTAGCACAAAAATACTCTTACCATCTCTTCTTCAGTTGTTGTTGGTTTATTACTCTTTATGCAGAAGATATTATCTATCATTATATCTGGGCTATCAAAAACCTGTAAAACTGGTGTTTTATGAATGACGATTCAGGAAAATCCCTGATACAAAGAAAATCATTGATATAAAGAAAACCACCCAATATATTAGTTCAACTTCACTACAGTAAATCAAATTGTAAACCATAATAAATAAAATTGAATTATTGCAGGACATCTACCAAACCATTTGGTAGTATTCTGCTATATTTGTTCATAATGGACACAAAATTTAGGAAATGCTGCAGCAAGTGACATAAAATGGCCAATGGCTACCAGACACACAGGTAACCTGCTGTGAAAAGTTAGTGCCAAAAAACTACTCTCCTGTGTGTAGGAGACCTGTGGGTGAATTCTCTGTCACACCAAAAGCTGGCAATCAAATTCAAACACCTGATGACTAGATACATGTGCACTTTGTTGGTCCATCTGCAGCACAGAACATGTGCCAGAAGTGTGACTAAAAGTGAGTAAGAAAGGAGAGGAGTAGTCTATCATACGTTTAGGAAATAGTTAATAAGTATGCACTAAATATGTTATTATTTTTTAATTCACAATCAAAATGACACACAGACAATGTAAACATCACATTTTAAGCCATGGGATTTACAAGGT
This sequence comes from Atrichornis clamosus, assembly GCA_013400975.1. NCBI lineage: Eukaryota > Metazoa > Chordata > Aves > Passeriformes > Menuridae > Atrichornis > Atrichornis clamosus. Next base: position 16,046 of record WBMZ01003467.1, on the reverse strand, counting down.
GCTATTTTGATGATGGTGATGTTGACAATGATGATGATAATGATGTTTTTAGGACCACTGTTGTTTTACTGCAACCTTTTCTTAAAATTTAATATTAAGAGAAACTTCTGAAAAAAGGAAAGTTAAATCAAATAATTCCCCAACTGATTTCATTAGTCTGTCAGAACATGTTCAAAATCAGATCACTGGTACTAAATGCAAACTTCCTGGTACACATGGGTGAAAGGAGATCTAATGCATGATGGGATAAAGAACTGTCAGTCTTGTTAAAAATGGAGATTAATCTAAACCTCACTGAAGCTAATGGGACTTTCCATTAACTTCTCCAGTCTTTGGATCAGGTCCTACAGTTTATTTTTCTCTATCCTTTTATCTTCTCTCCCTTTCAGATTTGTTTTTCTCCTTTATGTGTTACAAGAGCAGCACTGAGAGCTGAAATGGACAATGCTTAGCTGGCAGTCATTCTCTGGTAATTAGACCGAGCCTCAAACACCTGACCTGCACATCTATGGATAGCAAGCACGTCTGAGTGCCCAATTACCCAGGAATATTAAGAAATAGGTTTGGAGGATGGGCAAATGATTTGATTCTTAAACTCTTCTCTAGTTGATGCTGTGCATGCTTCTTCTTTAGCACAGACTAGAAGACCCAAAGAGAGACTGGAGGTCAAATCCTGTCTGAACCATCATACACTGTGAACAATTTCTTCATACTGTTTAGGATCTTTGACCTTTAGAAAGTCTACAGCATTCATAATTATATCTAAAGCAGCTTTGATGGTGTCTTCCTCTATAATGGATTCACAGACATGAATAATACTCCTTAATTTTCGAGTGTATCTTTTTCAAATTAATATTTCAAAGAGAGAAACCCTTATCTTGTTAAGAAGAAGAGTTTTTAAGGTAGTAGCTCTTGCATAGGATGATACAGTTTGGTGGCCTGTCTTGTTAAAAATGTTCTAGTACCCATCTAATGCCCACTTATTTATGGATTTTAGACTAAAAGCCCTTTTTTGCCAGTTTTCTTCACAAGCACTTATCTCAGCATCCTCATTAGATGGTTTTTCTCTTTTCTTTTTTTCAAGGCCTATCCATGCCCTTGGTACTTTCTTTTGTTCCATTCTGCAAAAGGAATGGCTTTAAAGGATCTCTCTCTACCAGATTCAACTTTTTCCTTTGTAATTAGCTCTATTTGAGGAGCAGAAAAGTAGAAGACCAGAGAGAAATAATAATAATAAAACCCCCTGGTGAACAAAGCAGATGATGTTCTTTACTTCAATCATATGCTGTACAGCCTGAGTCAAAGAACTTGCACATCTTTTTTTTTTTTTTAAATCTGACTCATACAGTACATGTAAGACAGCTGAGAGACAATTTTGAAGCTAAAGAACAGGAATATTTTATTCAGCTGGTTATTGTTACTACCAAGAGCTTATTTTAAAGTTATAATTAAAGAAATCTTTTGCAGACAGTAATTTGAAAAGGAAAGATATGTTTGCCAACTTCTGCTGAGAAGGAATGTATTGATAGTGTCAATACACAAGTGTGAGAATAAAAAATAATATATTTATTATATTAATTGGCAAGCATATGAATATTAGAAAAATAAGCAGTGAAATAATATATCTGAAATAAAATGGAACCTGAATATGAATTACTGTAGAATAAAGTCTAGAACTACTCATATTGTAGCTAAATCTGGTGTCAGATTTTATTCAAATAATCATGAAGATGAATTTCTTTGGCAATTCCCTTTCAAACTGAAAAAAAGTACCCAATATGTAACAGTCAGTTCCAATAAACCTTAAAACTCTAGAAGATATTTCAGCATACACAACATTGGTGGAAATACAGAAATCTGCATTTGTAGTGATTCTGAAACTCACTTGTGAATGTTTCAGAAGAGACAAGAAAAAGAAAAAAAGGGTCCCTTTACTAATAAAGAAAATGGATTTGTATTCTAACTTTTTTCAAACTTTTCTTTTAAAAAAATGAAGAATATTTGTACCTTGAATGTCAGGGTTTGACTTCCTACATTTTGTTTGCATTTTTTTATCTTTTTCCCTTCTTGGTATACAGTTCTGTCAAGACTAGGTACCTAAATGGATGAACATAAACCACCTGAAACAAAAACCTATTTGAAACTTTGAAAAGCAGAACTCTTCTCCAAAAGTACTTTCACACATTTTAGTCAAGAAGATGTATAGAAGATAGTTTACCATTGGAAATCTACAGCTGTGAAATCATTAGTATTTAGAAAAATTATTTGTGAACTACGTAAGTATCCTTATTATTAATATCACTTTGAATAAGCACATGAAATTTACTTTGACTGCTACAGATAAGTCAGTTAGTTAACTTTTATATACTTGAAGATGACTAAATTTGTTTTGTGTTGCGCAACTTGATCTTACGTTGAGCCTAAAATATGTTCTCCTAAGCTAACAATAATTTCCACAAATGTTATAAGATTAACTAATATTTACTATACTAGAAGAAACATACATGCAAAGCCTTGATATTTATTTTTTTTAATATATTTAACTTTTAGTAATTTTAGAGTTATCCAAATTAAACTAATTTTCATGGGTACACAGTTCAGTTAAACATTTCTACTTCTGTGAATTTTACTCACATTACAAGATCTTTTTGAATCTACAAGACTGAATGGAAAGAGACATTCCAGCAAGATGGTTGCCATTTGTTCTGCTGCTTATGTCAGAACAACCACCATTTTTGTCACTCATTCCTTTTAGTTCTACACAGAATTTTAGAGAAAATAAAGCAGCATGTATCATTTCAGAATGATCACTATATGTTATTGAACCTTAATAAATATTTAAGCTTTAGTCTGAATTTTGGACAAAAAGTTCAGGCATTTGTTATCTAAATAGACTCATTCTTCCTCACTTTGCATATCATGAACTCAATCAATCTACCAACATTCTATATATCAAGGTGTGTAGGTTCACATTTGCAAAATGGGGGACAACTCATCAGTTCGCACACTGTTACAAACTGAAAGTCTGAGGTGGTTAAATCTCTTTACCTACTTAGATATTTTCCTGTGGTCTCTGCTCATATACAAAATTGTCTCAGATAATGCAAAGACATTATGCAATACATGCTCATGACAGAGCCATCAAATTTAGTTTGTAGTCTGCATTGTTTAAAGAGTTACATCTGTTTCTGTTAGCAATTTAACACGCTGCATGCCTAAGACACCCAGATGCACTATATATTATCAAGTAAAGGACTTTCCTGTTGCAGAAAGGGAAGTGTCCTTCCACTTTTGATTTCATGTTTTGTATGCATCCTTTTGCATTTTGAGTTATAAGGTGACATTTTCAAATAGTCCTCTAGCTGAACCCAGCTATGGCCTTGATATGCACAGGAAAGGCAGAAGAGCATCACAGACTTTCCAAAATTTATAAATTGCATAAAATTTATAAAATGCAAACATCTGTGGTGCTTCACCTGCATTAAGTTTGGCACAGAAACTATCTGTGGGAAAATTAGAAACTGACTCTTGCTCAGGCTAAGGGCAAGCAAAGAGATTTACAGAAGGGATTTACATTTCATTCTTTCCTTAATAATCTCAACCTAATGTGCTGAGAAGAACATAGAATGAATGAAGTTATTTTAACTGCATCCTGATAAAATAAGCATAATTGGATGCAACAAATATTTTCAAAATCTTTTCAGTTACATTGCACAATTAAATTTCATTTAGCAGGATGTTGCATAGAGTAAATATCTTGAATACAAAGTATTTTTAAATTTTTTTCCTTTTCATTTGTAGGTAACTTACCTATTAGTGGCAATTTACTTTGTCTGGCAGTAGCTATTTTAAGGGCAAGTGAGTATTTCACACAGGAAACGACTCCTCCCTACATTTTGAAGAAATCTGACAGATACAAAAAGCGTGAGAAGCACTTTTCTAAATTTAAACTTGTACCTATTCTCTCAATCTATTCTTTGCCCAGCCTGTGTTCGTGCTTGGGATTACCCCAACCCAAGTGTAGGACTTTCCACCTGGCCTTGTTGAACTTCCTGCGTTTCGTACAGGCCCACCTCTCAAGCCTGTAAAAGTCCCTCTGGACGGCATCCCTTCCCTCCAGTGTGTTGACTGCACCAAACAGCTTGGTGTTGTTGGCAAACTTGTTGAGAGTACGCTCAACGCCACTGACATTGTCACTGAAAAAGATGTTAAGACAGCACTGGTCCCAGTACAGGCCCCTGAGGAACACCACCCACCGCTGGTCTCCACTTGAACTTCAAGCCAGTGGCACAACACTTTGAATGTGACCATTGAACTAACTCCTTATCCATTGCACGGTCCATCCAACCAATCCATATCTCTCCAGTTTAGTGACAAGGATGTCATGCAGGAAAGTGTCAAATACTTGTCAAATGCATACCGCTTTGAGCAGGAGGCTGGAGTAGGTGTCCTCTGTAGGTTCCTTCCAAACAACTTTTCTATCATCCTGTGATTAAACTGAACGAACCAACACTTTAATTAGGTATATTCAACTTTTGACTTCATTATTCATTCACAAAAGAGAGATATATTACTTAAACCCTTTATTTTTCATAAAATCTTGCTTCACATACCAGAAGCATCTGATGGTTCTGAATGCTGTTTAAACAGAATGACTATCTTTTGTTTCATGGCCAAATATTCTTAAAGAGCAGCCTAACCCCTTGATTATGGGTTTTCATACTCAGTGGAGAAAGAAAAATACTCTGTGCTGACAGACCTCAGGACTGTAGAATTGCTCCGATCTCGCTGTGTAGAACTTGTTCCTTTGTGAAAATGCATTTACATAGAGATCACAAATGCTGTGAGTCTAGCATTTCATTAGCTCAGTTAAAACGGTATCCCCAAACCAGAAGATCTGGAAGAAAACAGATGAGGCAGAATCAGAACTATAATGACTGGTACCACACAGATCTCAAAAGTGTCTTTCTATGTTACTCATGACTGATGTCAGACTCCTGCTGCTAAAGACAGCTGGGTCCTCTAATCCTGTTCATGAACCGATGAAATGGCCTCTTTAAAACAATCCAGTTTGCTCTCTCCACTGCTTTTTTAAAGAGGCTGTTCCAGATCTCACTCCTCTTAAACTTAAAAACCTTTTAATTTTCAATGATATGCTGGCCTAGATTAAATCTCATTTCTAGTGACAACTCAGATAGATCTTTTTCCACACAGAGATCTACCTGCTACCATCGGTTGAACAATGGGAAGAAAATTTGTTTCTTGACAAAAAATGAAAGCAAATTTACTTCTGTTTGCAAATAAACAAGTGTTAGTGACAAAGTTCAAAAAGTCAAAACCAAATTCTTTGTGCTTTGGCCAGCATCTGTTTTTCTTTGGATTTTGTGTGTAAAACAAGACTCTGGGGAACCACAGAGCAGCAGGAAAGAAAGAAACCTACATCTGATTTCTGGGTGGATCAGCCTCTACAGAACTCAGCCTCAGCCATGCATATGAGCTCCCATATCATCAACACAAATGCTACAATGGCACTCTTAATGCTCCAAGTACTGCCAGTAGCCTGAAACCATACACAGCAAACCTTTCGCAGTACAGTCAGAGCTAAAGGCATCCACTGCCAATCTGTCCTCACCAGACTACAAATCTTGCAGGCACCTAAAAGGGTTATCTCAAGTCCTCCTCACAGTAAATAAAATATTCTTTAAAAGGCTTTTGGGGATCCTCAGGGCATTCCAGTATTGCCAGGAAGATGCTCTACCCTACCTAGTAGAGAAATACATAACAATGTGCTTTAAAAATTAAAAATTTAGAAGAATCTGAATAATTGCTTCCTGTCAATTTTCTAGGTTGGCATCATGTAATTCAAGAGTGAACCATCTCAACAAATTAATTTGAAAATTTCTGTCTAGCCTGTGGAAAAGCTATGTAAAACTGCATACAGAGCACAATACATAATGAAGTTTACACTTGCTTTGGGTTTGTCCTGAGGAACGTACAGCAATTCTGACACAGTATCTGTCAGTGTTACTAGCTACAACATGCAGCCCAGTAGCACAAGAATCTATTTCCTGTTCAGAGGGGAAAACAAGAACTTAAATATTTACAGGTTAATTGTCTCAAAATATTATAGGTTGGTTCTCATTAAAAATAATTAAGTAACTGCTTTGTCTGGGTTAATGAAAAAGAATGTTATTATGTAAATGTTCAAACTGCAGGTGAAGACAAAAAATTCATAATGAAACCAGTGTTTTTCAACATGCTTCTTTAGATTTGCATAGATTATAGTCTCAGACCACTCCTTGTTGACCTGATCATAAGAATGAATAAAAGTTAAACTGATCAGAGTCTTATACTCTGATTTTCTCAAATAATTGCATTTTGTTTTCTGACATGCACCAAAGGGAGCTGTGTGCATGACTGGGAGGGATATATCCCACTGGCAGAAAGACTACAGTTTTTTTCTGTGTTTTTCTGGATATTGGAAAAAGAACATGAAGGAAAAAGAGAAACAGTAAGACATATTTGACTAAAGTACATATGCATTAACTGTCATCAAATGAACAAGTTTGTACACAGAAAAATCTCTGAAAATTGCGAAGTGCTCTTTTAAAATGTTAAGGCAACAGAATTTCTCAGCAAAGTAGTAGTCAAGCAAACAAATACACAGTGAAAATAACATATTTTTCCATAGAATTTGGGGGAGTAGGGTGTTGATTTTTTTTTCTTTTTGTTTGGGTTGGCGGGAGGATTTTATCTGTGCAGTTGTTGGGTTATTTTGGTTTTGTTTGTTTGTAATTTTTGTGTTTCTATTTGCTTGTTTGCTTTTGTCCTCTTTCCCCAGAAAACAGATTGATTTTATTTGTTTCGGTGCTTTTAAAAAAATCAAGTTAGTCTCAAAGAATACTCAAACGATGAAGAATTTCAAACTGTATGGCTTCCTATATCTCAAAGCTAAAGGCATATTCACACTGTGACAAGATCAGTGCACATAGCACAATGGAACTTCTGCTATGACTGTAATATAAATAACTTTGATATTAACCTAGATGTATGATAAAGACTAAAGAAAGACTATGGTTCTTAAATACGATGTAGAAAAGTGAAAAGTTACAAATTTGAGATAGGAGTAAAATTAGATATTTTCAAGAGTTAAGCATTCTTGCAGCTCCACCACTGCTTCCACCAGTGTTGTCAAGGTCTCTTGATTTACCTGGATAATGAATCTATTACAGATTACACATCTATTCCACTACTTTCATGTATTTATATACATACTTTGAAGGAATCATTCTGACTACTGTGGCTGGCTGACTTCCTGAGAAAAGAAGACTACACTCCTAAAAAGAAGATTGAAGTTCCCAATTGAACCACAGGATAACACAGCAAAAAAACATCCCAACATTTTTATTGTAGATGTGGTTGATACTGAATCCGTTATTTGGCTTGTTAAAAATTGGAGCATGCTGCTCATTTTCATTTATCTTGCTTTCATTTCTAGCCTCAGAATTTCCACACAGATATTCATGCACAATCTGGCTGTAAAATGTATGCCTCATGGCAAAACAAAACTTTTAAGGCTACAGTCTACCTCTTAATATGCTTTTACCTAAAAATTCAGAAAGAACACCTGTGAATCAGTATGAGTATTACGAAGAGTTTAAATTGTTAAAACTGTAAGAGTAAAAGGTTTTGAATAAGTTGCATTTTTAAAGCAATATTCAACTCAACTTTGGTATCTTGGATACCACTATTTATATGATACAGATCAATTTCAGGAAGGAAAAATTCAGATTAAAAGAAAGAAAACAAAGAGGAAGAGACAACTGCTCCACTGACAAAACTAACTGGCAGTAGCCCTCCTAGTTATCTCAAAAGCTGTGGGATACTCTGGTGAACTTATAAGTAATATATTGCTCTTCATTTCTTGATGTACTTGCCTTGATGAACCTGCCTCCTCTGTCCCTGTCTTGTCCTCTAGACACACACTGACCAAACAATTTTCTCTTAATTTGCAGGAAGAAGATAGTGAAAGTTTGAGAGCACTGCCTTTAGGGGACCACAGAGGCAAAACATTGTTTTCACCTTTTCCCATTGCTCTCTCAGGGCATAGCACTCCTGACTTCAAGGCAACTTCAGCAGTATTCAAGTTTGCAAGCCTAGCAAGAACACCCATTAGTTATACTCATGACAGTATTATTGAGTTCTTTCTCTAAGTTCTATGTACAAACTCAATATAAAATCACAGTTCTGATTAGTGATCAAATAAAAAATTTCCACTCAAGCAGTCCTGACAGAAAGCCAGGAGATTTCCTGCACAGCAGCACAGTCCTTCCATATGCAAAGTCCATATACTGAGGTTTCCTCTTAAGTTGTATCCTGACAGCTGGGCCCCTGGAGTGCCTTGGGATATGCCTGAAGTACTTCTCTACCACCTCTCTGATCTTTACTGGCTCTTCACCCCAATACCAGATATCAGCCCCACACTGATCCTCTTCGGCTTGCCACAGAGCATTCCCCAGCTGCAAGGTGCCATAAACATGTCTTGGGATAATGGTTCATCTTTACATATTTGCAGAAAATGCTTCAGGGAATTCATGAACTCTAAGCTTATTTCCCCTGATCTACCTGAACTCAAACTTTAGGCAAGTTTAATAACAAAAAATCCCCCACAGAACTATTAAGCAAGTATTAAATTTAGACTTTTAATTCAATAATGGAAACACTGAACTCCCACTTACACCCAAGCCTGGTTGCTCAGCCAGTAAGACTCTAATCTTTATATCTGTAATCACTATTCTTTAATATTTTGCTGTTAGTTTTGGGAGACAAAACAAATATCTGAAGTGCTCCAGTATAGTATGGCTAATTGCTTAAGCAGGAGCTACAGGCATACTTATATAGTGAAGCCATCTCTTACAAGGGGTGTTTTTTAAATGGGAGACTACATCCACCACCAGCAATGCCAAAACCAGAGGAACTGAAACAAAGAAAGGGATAGATTTACACCAAATTTACTTTTGTGGAAATACAATATGAAGCATAGGCTAAAGTATCCTCTTCAAACAACCTGAGACCCACTTCTTTAATTCTCTAGACATTTGAAATTGCACACAGAAAAAAAAAAGGAATGAGGTGATAACTCTTTCTGAGCTAACATAATGTAAAGTTGTTAATATCTGCTTTTGAACTCTACTTTTGTGCTAGTAGACCTGAAGACAGAGCTTGACAAACTGGAGTATTTATCCAGACAAAAATAGCCACTCAGCTGTGCTTTAGTGCCATTTTCTGTCACACCAGCATGACAGCACTAAGTGTTTAGTTCAAATAAGTGGTTCCACGTCCTCTGATAATACAACATGGTTCCAGCATTCTGTTCACTACAATTTCAGCTCCATCAGGGGTGGCACAAGACAGCTCAGTATTCCCAGAGATTTTCAAACTGTGGTGCATGTGTTCTATTATGCACTCAACCTGTCTGGTCCATTTGGACTGGATTCACCAGGGAATACAATTAGTTGGCCATTTTATTTACACAACCCAGCCTGCCAATTTGTCTGGAGCTTCAGTTATTTTTTATTTTTCTCTTTCTTGCAGTTTTGAATTATTTCTGATGTGGCAACTATCTGTAGCACAGATTCTTCTTCCACTGGGCATTAGTGTGTAAGGCAGCCAACTGTTGGGGGACTCATCTTGGGACAGTCAGGATCTTCAAATTAGAAGCAGCAATTATTTCCTCAACAAACTCAACTACATTGTTCTTTTAAACGAGTCACTAAGTAAGACGTCTTAAAGCACTGCCAAACAAATAATGGTGAATACCAAGGAACAGCAACAGACAACAGCACACAAACACATGGCAACAAATGAATTCTGCTCCCTACTGCATGACTAATCCGTGGTCCCAAAGCAGGGTGTTATTGTTGCACTGAAGACCAGAATTTGACATAGGCTATTTAGTGTTTTAGGAAAACAAGCAAATATCAAAAAAAACACAAGACATGAAATGATCTTATCCAAAGGATACAGAACTTTGGTATGGCTTTTTTAGCAAGCCTCACAGAACCAACATTGTCACTGTATTTGGGGTGTATGTTCCCAAGTTCAGTTAGCACATATAACACAAATATTTAATGTCAAAAGTTAAGACCAGACATTAAAAAAAAAAAAGTCACTCTCATTCAAATGCAGACACTTGAAATTGTAAATATATTAAAATATTGTGTACTTATTCAGACTAAGAATGTGTATTATTACTGATTTTATTTTTTGCTAATGTCTTCACTATTTTTTTCTTCCTCTTTCTCTGTCTCTCTCCTCCTGTATCAAAGAAAAATCTCTGAACCTCCTACATTTTTATCTTGAGGCAACACAATCTCAAAATGTTTCATACAATTAAAAGAAAAACTTAGTAACAAGAAAAATTGAGCCACCTTTCATAAGAGACATTTTTTTTCTGTGTTGCTTCTCAAAACAATTTGCCTGTCTTTCAATTTTCCTAATTACTCTAATAATCTTTTTTCCAAAAGCATGCTACCCCTGGACAAGATGGTAAAATATGTCCTCAGGTGTCCTCTTGCCAAAAGCTTTTTCCATAAACTTTTCTAAGCAACTTCATGCAACTAACTGGGTTTTTGTAACTATTTATAATTAAACTTTGATTTGAAACTTTTGGTAATTTATCTATAAAGGATTTAAATTGCTCAAAAATAAAGCTGTCGTAGACATTGCAAACACAAAATGACTGATGAGATTACATAACATCTCTCTAAACTGGAGGTTTCCGTTACCTTAAGTCTTTCTGTGAGTAATAATGAGTCAAACTGAAACGATCACCAAAATAGGGTTAAATGAGAAAACATCATCTATGCATTTATGCTGACAGACACCCATGAACTCGCTAGAGTGCATGAAATGTTCGCTCTCCTTACCAACACCACCAGGTAGATTCCTATTTACATTAAGAGGCTTGAAAGCAAAAACCAGAACTTTTATCAGAGTACTTGAGAGAGAGAGTCCCTTATTCCTCAGGCCAGTCCAGTGTCTCCTGTTTTCCCACAGCATCGTGTGTTACTAGCTCCCCTCTCAGGGAAGCAGAAAGCCCTAAAATCCCTTCCCTCTATTCTGTAACTTTATATTGAGTATTTGTTTGGTGGACTGATACAGCAGTTAGAACAAATACTTCTCTTGGGTTTAGAGCATCTGTGAAGCTACAGGAAGAGAGGGGGACACATTGTCAGGAAAAATGAAGTGGTTGCCTGGTCATTCTGGCAGAGCACACTGAGGTGCTGAACTGTGAAGGAAAGATCTTAAAAGCACTGACAACATGCCCCAGACAAGAAATGCATCACTTAATACTAGTTTTTCCACCTTCATCAGTGCTGTGGCCTAGACATGTTCTAGAGTTTTGATTAACTGTTGGTAAATTTTACAGATTTAGGGAGACTAGATTTTGGGTTTCATAGGGGTTTTTTTGCAAAACACTAAGCATAACATTGCTTTCATAAATTAAGACACTTCAGCAATAAACTGGAACACTTCCAGAATACATTTAACAGTGTATGAGAACAGCTGAATGCTAGTGTTTGGATCAGGACAGGAACTGTCTTTGTTCTCCCCTCCAGCTGAGTAGCAGACCTAATACATTGCCTTACTGGAGTGGGATTGGTGGAAGAATTTGTGCTCCCACACCAAAAACCAGAGCTGTCTGGCCACTCTAATTACTGCTGGGGTATAGGTTCCACATGACTTCTTCAACATGACTGGTAGTAGTTATCTTACGAGCTCTGTGATACCCTGGTGAACTTATCAGCTATTTAATGTTCTTCTTTGTCCCTTGCCAAACTTGCCTACTCTGTTTCTCTCTTTCTTGTCTTCTACATACACAATTTTAAGATTAGAAAACCCATCTTCATAGGATTATTTTTATTTCATGCTGAATAAGGACAATCCCTTGGCAAATATGGAACAGGTGCAACAGAAACATCACATTAAAAAAAAAAAAGGACAGCTACTACAGGACATTACTACAGTAATATAGCATAGAAGTCAACTATGTTAAAAAATGTCCAGAATGTTCTAATTCAGATTTTCAGAAAACCCTGAAATAATTATATCTGCCCTTAAGACACTTGCCTGAGGACAGCTGCATGCATCAAGCACAGTGAGTGTGTAGGGACACTTTTCAAAGCCTGTGACTGTGAAGAGCAGATCTCTGCGTACTGTTGGTCACAGGCAGGCAGCAAATAAAATCTGACCCTGCTTAAGAGGAAATGAAAGAATGTAAAGACAGCTGCTAAAGGTAGGCAGAGTTTACCCTGCTGTTGGACCTTCTAAAGCAACACTGCTGTCAGAGCTCCTTCCCAAGTCCAGAAAGATGCATAAATACAACGAAAGAATCGATTCAATCATGTAAAGACGGCTTACCATGTATCTGAATGGTAACTTTATCCCATTTTTACTGTAAAATGTGAGCTTTGGGCCAAGGTAAACTGATATGGTACAAGTGAAAGAAGTTTGCTCCTAACAGTACAAAACCAGTCAATTCAAAGCCAAGCTCAGTAAGTTAAAAAGAATGTGGTCATTTCTATCTCCATACCTGAAAGGAATTGTTGAAGTAGTTTCTCTTCTGCATGAACTTCAGACTAGAAGTTCAACACACTGCACCTCACGTGCAAACTTCCTTTAACCTTGACAGCTGAATGACCATTTCCTAGACTGCTTACAAGTATTTATTTTTTAATTTATAAATACAAGTATTAGGTTTACTTGTCCATTTTGCAACATACTAATTTATGCTTAGAAGAAATAGTAAGTGCCTATCCCACCAAATCCATGTGCACATTTGAAAACATCTGGGGTTGCTTAAAGTATTCTTAATTTTGCATATATTTTCAGGAACAGGAGGTTAATTTAAGAACTTATTTGAAAGGCATTTGTCTGCTCACGTGGTTTCTGCTGCAGTCTCCAGACAGGGGAAGTGAGAAAGGGAAATAAAAACCAATTGTCATTAATAAACATACATAATTTATTTTGTGGTTTGTATTTCTAGATTCTAGGTTTGAACAGGTTTAAGGGATCTGAATCTTCTCAGAATCTCTCCTCAAAGAGACTGCTGTTGGTCTGCAGTTCTGGATGTTGCAAAATATTCAGTGTTGCTTGAAAGAGAGAAGATAGTTTTTCCAGACAAAATGACATTCAGTTTTATAAGCTTTATCAATAAATTTTCCGTAATATTAAAATATCAATCATTTTAATATGAAAAATACAAGAACTTTTCTTTCAAATGTTGGTAAAAATTACTTTTAACATTTTGAATAAGGGCTGTACAGAAATGTATACATTTCTATCTAAAAGTTTAGCAATATTCTTTAAAGTTCTCTGTATTTCAGACAGATCATACAAGTCTGAAACATCATTTAATTTCTACACATCTTAATAGTTTTATATATTTCTGACGGACATTTTTGTCATCACTCACCATCAATTTTGCAAGAAGATAGCTCACTCTCTTAATTTTTTTTCAGTAAGACAGTTAACACCAATATTAACATTCCAGGAATGAGCCTAGTTCTTATGAAACAATAACAGAATAAAGAGAAGCCCTTTGCTGAGTTTTTCCTGGAAATTACAAAAGAAGAAAAAAACCACCAACACACAAAGCAATTATACAAATTACCTTTCTTAATGTATTTGAACAATCTTGAGATGTTAGTTGAAAGCAAGGGAGTATTTCTGGTTCTGTGGTGATTTTAATGGTAAAATGACCTAGGTGTGCCCCTGTACAATCCAAATACTGAATTCTTCATCATCAATACCAACACAAGAGGAGACCTAAAACTTGACATTGACACATACAATAACTGGTAGTCCAGAAATCAATAAAGGCAGTGACCTGCTTTCAAATGAAAAGCAGGAAGAATCTCTCCCAAAGGCCCTAATGTCTGTATGTCCTTCCAGCTAACCACCAATATACAAAAAAAAAGTAGAAATTTCAAACATGACTATGAAATGGACTGAAGTGAAAAAACCACTTGTTTCAAACCAGTATGACTCCGGCTTATATACACTCCTAGTTGGAGTTTTTCATACTGCAGAAGTCAAAAGTGGTCTGGAGTAAATCACAGAGGAGAGAGAAACTGAATGAAAAAGTGCTAAGAAGAGTTTATGGCAAAACCACCTAGCCAGAAGAGCACAGCACTTACAGAATTGCAGGAATGTTCTGACTGGTAGTGTGTGAAAAGCTAGGAGGGTATTTCTGATATACATCAAACACAGTAAAAGCTGAAGTGAGACCGCAAAGCTCTTTCTCTTTTCTGAAACAGGATATGAATTTAATTACGCAGAAACGGAACTGGTATGTGCAGGTCTTCTTCTTCTGAGGGTCTTCCAGATCCTTCCTAGAAAAACTGTTCCTTTACAGTAGCACAGCTTCAAACTCTGAAGAGTATTAAGTATGCTAGTGCTTGCTGCTCTCCCTTCACTCCAGACACCAGCTCCCTGAGTCAGAGCGAATACACCTCTTTAAAAAAAGAACTATTCTGACAATATGCTCATTCTTTCTCAGGGTTTATTGCCAATTTCAAAAGGCTAATTGCTGTTGTGAACTGTGAGGAATATACTATATCCAAATGTAATTGGAATGAAAAACTACCTTTTTCTCTCCTGTGTTCTCTCGCTATTTCAAACGGATTTTCTCCCTTGCTAATGCAAGTATGTGCAGTGAAGGATTTTTCCTTTACAATAAAACCAAAAGTATCTCTTGCTTTCCAGACTAACTGTTAGAAATCAACACTAATTCTGACTTTATATTTGACATTAGCATTGCTATTTAAAACAAATTTGATGGTTTCTCAGCAGTAGCATCACATTTCTTTAATTCTTATTGACAGGCAGGTCAGTAGCCAGTGACTTTTTTTTTAATGACTGTATTCTTTTGTTCTCTTTGCAGTACCCACAAGGACTTGAATGACAGAAAGTTCATTTTTCTCCGAATGAACATCTGATTAGAGTAGCCCATGCTTTACCCCCCTTTGGGAGCCATGCTGTCAGCCAGCAAAGCCATGGTGGTCGTGGTAACTGTCACTGCATATCCAACAGCTGCTCCGTTACACATTCCCTAACCTGGCAAGAAGCGCGCTGCTGAGATTCTGTCGCTTTTCCCCACCCTGGCTCTGTGCTGCCCTGGCCCCTTACCTCCAGCAGGCAGGCTGGCCAGCAGCTCTGCCTGCAGCTGCTTCTCACCCTCCTAGTGCTGGTTCACCGCAGCAGGAGGTCTCCCAAAGGTACCTTCTATGGCCTCGGCCCTGGAGAATGAGTGTCATTCTGTCAGGAACCACAGCTTCTCAGCTGGAAGCCTGCAGCGCCCTAACCTGGTTGGTACTCACAATTTGCAGAGAGTGGTACACTGTGGGGTTTTTGGTGCACCAATGGAATGGAATTATGAGGGGAAAATTATGCTAAAGCGGACATTTTGAATTATTTATGTTTAGAGCAGAACATGGCTTGATGAATAGAAAGTCAATCAAATGGACTCCATATATTCCCCCAATATCAAAAGAATTCCGTTGGTGCAGCTGCCATGCGCCAGCCAAGTGTTAGCTCAGACAGAACACAGGCTATGTAAGACAGCATTCAATGCAGATTGCATTCAATAGATGGTTGTCCTAATCATCCTCTGGACAGTCATTTTAGTTTAATGCTAAATAGTCCAAAACAATATTTTAATTTTACAAAACTAGGTACCGTAATGTTTTCTTTGGAACAATCCTTTACAGTTCGATCTTTGTTTAGGTTGTGATTAGAACATGCATGGAACTTAAAGTGCCATCACAACTGGTTGCACCTTCCTGGAGGTACTTTGCACTAAAGCCAGATGTCCTAGTTAGGATTGCATTCTATGTCCCTCACATATGAGTAGCTCTGTCTTCCACAAAGAAATCCAGAGTGGAATGTGAGACATTCTTAAACATCACACTATTCTAGAAGCCTGAAGGTATAGCAAACTGCTTTGACTTTTTTTTAAATTAACACTGTGGTGGGTTTGTGTT